>JAULLG010355116.1:0-11695 GCA_035668355.1 Sarracenia leucophylla
TCCAACACTTAACCAAGGTTCGCATCACTTTAATCATGTTCTTATGCCACATAAAACACCACGTGTTTGATAAATATCACTTAACAGGAATAATTCTCAACGTGAACCTATACTCACAAATCAATCCGAGACCGAAGATACTACGTCCCACGCATAAGCAAATTCTATTTAAAGCAAGAGAGAAACACTTGAATATACTTCCAATACTTTAGAAGGTATTAACAATTATTAGAGATTATTTAAATCCTCAACAAAACTCAAACACATGATAAAATACTCCATTACCATATTAAGCCTCAAACTCCCGCAACCAAATGGAGGAGGTTCCTCACCGAACCACAAGCCATATAATCACTAAGTAATCTTTACAATACTCTAAAATCATCAATATATAACCTTAGAACTTTAAATCCAAAAAGCCCCAAATTCTAGGCTTCACCCAAAATCTACCGACAACTTAAATCTTGAACTTTCCCCTTATAAAAGTTTCTATCAATCCAACAAGGTAAGATTGCTCAAAACATCCAACAAATTAGTAAAAACTACTCAAGCACCAACAATCACAACCTAGGGTTCCAAATCTCCAAGATCTAGCTTTAAGTATCTAGATTTTAAAACCAAACATCCATGAGACCTCAAAATTAGGCCATCAATCCATGTTCACTACTTGTTCATTGAATAATAACCAATTTCACTAAACTTATTAAAATAAGCAATTTTCCCCAATTCACCCAACTCGAACCCTAGCCACAATACAAGATTTGTGCAATCCTCAATAACATCTCAAATCAACTAACTAACAAGAGTCTAGACCTCATGTGGATCTATAAAAGCTAACAACATCCCAAGAACACCAAGTCTAGGGTTCCCAAACAAGTGATTTTCGGCCTAGGCTTCTAGGGTTTTCTCAAAACCCAAATATTTACAAATAACCAAAAATAATCACATAAATATACAAATTATTCAAAGTTAGTGTTAGATCCTACCTCAAGAAGGGAAAAACCAAAGCCAATCTCCATGAGAGCTCCAAGAACCGAAACCCTAGGCCAAAACATGAAAGGAGATGGTGAAAAGATGAGAAAAGAGAAGAAGGAGAAGAGATTCAAGGGTTTTAAGGAGATTAAGCTTACCAAACAAGCCCTAAAGCTCTTCAAAACCTTCCAAGCATCCATGAGCACCAAGCCCTAACTTCTTTGTCGTGCCTAGAGAGAAGGGGAAATGAGAGAAATGAAAAAAGATAGCTCTCGGGTTTGTTTTTAAAAACCAGATCGCGACACCCCGCTCGAGCGCTCTAGCTTCCGGCGCGCTTCTTCCAGTAGCCCAAAAATGCAAACTTCAAACGGGCATAATTTCTTCATCCGAAATCGAAACGAGGTCGTTCTTATATCCAAATCAAAGCCACGGAAGCCCTCTTTCCAATGGTTCAAACCTTGCATCCAAATTCCAATCATAGAAAAACTTATGTCCAAAATGGTGAAGGTATGTCGGTATCTCTTCACCTGTCTGCTGTTATACATCGTTCCAAAACTTAAAAATGGAGCCCCGTTCTTACCCAAAAACTTCTCAAACTTTACCTAACACTTAATAAAAATATTACGGAGCTAACAAAACAATCGGCGTGATTTTCGGACTCCGGATCGTCGTTAATTAATTCTTTGAAAACTTTTACCCGGTTTCTTGAAAAACCAAACGAACACCAGCTTGAGTTAAAGTTTAAAACCCGAAACGGTCCATGAGCTTCCGGCCCAAGGCTACCAAAGGCGTGCCTAAAAACGTTACACGTGTAATCTAGGTTCAGGTCCTTACAGGCCAAGCCTTAATCCATTTTTCGTTGGATTGTAAAGTTTTGTTCGGATGTGGTGTATGGAGTGATGGGAATGCGAGGATGGATGCCTCATTCTCATGTCCATTAGTTTCATAAAAATTGAGTACGTAATAACATGGATCCTTGAATAAAAGCTTGATATGATTCACCTTTCTCACACGAGATTTATATATAGTTGTTACTTTATAACAAAATGTTTTACCCGTAATGTGGTTACTTTTCATCTGAAAATTGGGCATGTGATATCAATTTTTTAGAGAAAAGCATTATGTTACATTTATGGCAATGACCTGCACTTATCACAAGTCATCCTTGCATATCATGAATTTGGTTTATTTTGTCTATTATCCTGCTATTAGGGCTCGGCCCTCTTAACATTTTTCAAGTTAAGCGAATGAGCTTTTGGAGATTTAAGCAAGAAAAGGGAAAGCATGAGCTTTCAGATATCGTACTATTTATTTTATTTTGTTGTTCATATATTTTGGATGAATGTATATTAGTTTACTTTTCAGTTTCTGTAGTTGGATAGTTGTACAGCTATAAGGCCATCTTTCATTCAGTTGTATGCATGTGAGATATCGTCGGGATAGTAGCTATTATATTTTTTTATTCAGTTTGAGTAGAATTGGTGGATAGTGGTGTATGTTGATGTAGTTTGGTGAATGCCATGGATCAACTTTGTTGTGTTGTGGTTTTTTTTTTTTTTTTTTTTTGACAGGTTATTGTCCATTTGGGGATAGTCCGAAAATAGGAAAAATTCTGCCGAAATTTCTCAAAAAGTGCTAGAATATTTTTCAACCGTTTTAGATATTCTTAAAAGAAAGACGTTTCATTATTTTAAACAGACATTTTAAGAAATAAAAATTCAGCCTGAGCTTCTATTTTTGATATCACCGTATGTTTTTAGTATTATCTAGGATTAGGACGTTACATATTTGGTGGTGGTAGTGAAAGGATGTAGTGAGAAACCCTAGGTTGTGAAGGCTGAGGCGCAAGAGAATCAATGGGCTTAGGGACTATGTCCTATATGTTTAAAAATTGTTCTATCATATAGGATGTTAGAGTGAATTTCTCGGGGTTCTCTTTTATGAGATCAACACTAAAGTGGTCAAGAACAATGGTGAGTAATATATAAGAGGTTGGAGTTGTTTCTTGTGATTGGTTTGTAGAATATCAGTGTTGGGAGCCACGCAACGGAAAGAGAACAATCGACATGACTGTAAAAAATATCGTGTCGTGTTTTTCATGAAAAACTCGAATCAAAACAATATATAAAACATTATTATCTAGTTGAAACTTGTTGTAAAGTTTCTTGATTGATTCTAAGACCACCTTTGATCTTCTCACGTATGACCCGATGCACGACGCGTACGCGGCGAGTGGGTACCGACCCGTACACGTTCTTGGTTTTGAACACACCGAGGTTCTCCAAAAAATTTTCTAGAATTTTTAGAGAAAGGGGCAAGGTCGGTGGCACCAATAGAGATAGAGAGAGAGAGAGAGAGAGAGAATGTCAATTAGGTTATCCTATATCTTCTCCTTTTTGTATATGCATAAAAATATATGGTTGCCTTATTTTGAATATATGTATATTGTCCTTCCTTAATACAAAGGAGATAATATACATATGACAAAAATAATAGATCCCATCGAAGATACTAGGGATCAAAAAATAAAAGTATGACTTTTAGTATACAATTCTAACAATCAGGGATTAATAAATGCAATATCATCTCGAATGTTTTTCATTTATATAATAGGGATCAAAGAACAAAATAAATAAAAGCATGACTTTTAGTATACAATCTTAACAACAAGGATTAAGAAAAAGCCTAAATCAACTTTTTTGCCTTCAAAGATATACCACATAATGAAGAAGTGAATAAATGTGATGTCATCAAACTACCCAGATTGAGGAAGAATGATATAGTTAACAAAGTGGTATAAAAGTCTCATATCAGGATTTAGAATAATGACAAAGTGATTCTGAGAAAGGTTTAAGGAGTCCAAGGACTCGAGACCTGTGATTTTCTTCACGTTTCCTTATAAGTGAAACCCTCAATGTGGGTTTCCGACTTGACTGTGCAAGGGATGAGTAAATCATCGTTAAGTACTCTTAGGATATTATCGAGGAGTTTAGAATCAAACGCAATGTTCACATCATTCACCCAAGTGGTGATGGTAGTGTCAGCATTGGCATTACCGAAGGTCATGTGTGCGTAGAAAGATTTAAGAAGATTAGAAAAAGGTAACTTTTTGGGGGATAATTAACTATGACATAAAAAGAAAAAAATTTACATGTTTACAATAGGCATACCCTAGGTAATTACAACAATACAAATAATAATCAACCTTCAAAACAAAACTCACTTAATCCAACAAGGAACTAAGTCTAAAAAAAATAAAAAAACAAACAAGAGTGGTCAAAATGATCAAAAATAGTCCTAAAGTAGCATAATAATCAAAAAAAACCTGCTCGCCTGCCCAAAACAAAGTTTAGGCAACAAGTTCAAAATTTCCTTTCCAATGAACTTACTGAACAAGTCAGAATGTGCTAATTATAAAGCATAACCACTTACGCAAGGGTGCGTGAAACATACATCGTCTTCTTCTCCCCAAAAAAATGGCGCAACATCTCCGACTGTATTACACAAAAAAATCACAGTATTTTCAAAATCCCTCGGTCAGCATAACAACACTTCAACAAATAACGGAGAGAACCACGTTGGTCCCACTCCCTCTTCTTGCCTTACTTGCAAGAAAACAAGAGTATGAAAACATAATTAGTCTGATACACAGAGTCTGATACCTATAGGACCTTCGTGGCAAGATGAATAGTAGAAGGGTCGTCAGTAGTCGTCGAAGCCATTCTTTGTCCATCGCTCACAATCGGAATTATCTGCTTTCACACTACATATACCTTAACAAAATGGCTGACCAAAAAGATAAAGAAACAGAGCAGTAGCCTATAAGACATTTATCGACGCCTTGTCTGAAGGACAGAACACCTCGCTTCCATAGATCCTCAGTAGATTCTAAACACCATAATCAGACATGAAGAGGGAAACCACCGCCTTTAGTGCCTTAAATACATCCCACCATAGCCATGGTCTGATCCGAAGCCACCCAAGAACGGTGATATACCATGATCACGCTAGGAGAGCTTTCTAGAGAGAGAATCTCTCCCCCCTCCCCCTCCCTCCATCTTTGATGTCCTCAAGATGTGGAAAAAGATCTTGCCCCAAAAGGCAACTTTTTGTTGTGAAAATAGGGTTTTCCACCCAAGAGGGCCAAACAAGGATGAAAAGTTCATCCCTACGACAGTGAAGCAATGAAATAGAATAGAACGACCTAGAAGGATCTATCTAGTAGAGAAATGAGAGAAGAAAATTTATTTTTTACCTCATTTCGAAAGATAGGAGGATATGTAAAGGAACAAAGGCATGAGGTTGTGTTATTCCCATTACTGCATCCTTCTTCCTCTTTGACTTCTCGGATGCTCTTTCAGTTACCTTGTGCTTTCCTTCCACATTTTTTAGTGCCATTGGAGCGTAAAACTCTTAAATTTTCAAGGATTTGGGTTAGATTTAAGTTTGAGAATGTTTTCTGATACTTATGTGGATGAAAAGATTGAGAGATTTTAGAGCTTAGGGTTCAAAAACACAAATTTTGAAAAGGGAAAAAACAACTCATATATGTATGCCCGAGAAAAGTGTCGACACAAATGGGAGAAGTGTCGAACCTTTTTGATATAGGGAAAATAATTGTCGACCCTTTTGAGAAATATTTCGATCCTTATTGAGAAAAGTTTCGACTATTTTACAAAAGTGTCGACCCAAAATTCATGTTTTAGTGGAAAGTGTTGATCCTAAAGGCATAAATGTCGACCCAAACACATGTAAGTGTCAACACTTTCTAGAAAGGTGTCTACACTTCATGCAACACATAGCATACATTAAAGTCCATTATATATGTAAAGTATGATATTTAGGCATCTAGAAGGAACACAAAGCATACAAAGTTTCATGTGTAATGTACCACAACCTATCTTCACTTAAATGTTTTATGAAAATAACTACAAGTTGATGTTCTATGCCTACGAATTCATGTTCTATGTTTTTTTTTTCACACGATCCATAGCAAAATGATGCCTAATCCTTATATACTTAGTCTTAGGATGCATAGATATGTTTATGGCATTTGTGTTGTCACACTTAATGAGAATGTGATTTTGGACAACACCAAAGTCTTCTAGTTGTTTTTTCATCCACAAGATTTGTCACAGTTACTACCTACTGCAATATATTCAGCCAAAGAGCTACTGAGTTTTATTTCTTACTAAACCAAGATATCAGTGGGCGTCCTAAGAATTGACAAGTCCTACTACTACTCTTCCTATTAATCATACATCCGATAAAATCTGCATCAGAATAGCTAAACAATTCAAATGATGTCCCTCTAGAATAAATTAATCCTAGGTTTTTTGTACCTATTAGGTATCTAAAGATGCCTTTGACAGCATTCATGTGTGATTCCTTCATACATGATTTAAATATATTACACATGCACACACTAAACATAATATCAAGTCTACTATCAGTTAAAAACAATAGAGAGCCAAACATACCTTGATAGTGTTTTTCATCTGCTAATTTATCCGCTTCATCCTTTCCAAGTTTAGTTGTTGGACACGTATGAGTTCCTATTGGTTTGGCATTGAGGATGTCAGAATTTCTTAGTAGATCCTTTGGGTACTTAGCTTGGTTGATGAAGATCTCTTATTTTGTTTATTTGACATGGAGTTCAATAAAGTAGTTGATTTCTCCCATCATACTCATCTCAAACTCTCCATACACGATCTTTGCAAACACCTGACAAAAATATTCATTTGTAGAACCAAAAATGATACCATCTACATAGATTTGTACAGTAAGGATATCATTTGCTTTGGTTTTAATGAAGAGTGTTGTATCTAACTTTCTATATAAATGATTATCAATCAATAATTTTGAGAGCCTATCATACCAAGCTCTAGAGGCTTGTTTGAATCTATACAGAGTTTTGATAAGTTTATAATCTTGATCTGAAAAACTTGGATCTTCAAATTCCAGAGGTTATTTAACATAAACTTTCTCAGCAATTAAACTATTTTGTACCGATAATGGAGTGTTTCTTAGATCTTAGGACTAAACTGGTTCAACTTTTCTTGCATAGCCATGATGTAATACTCATCATTTTCTACATCTTCAAAACGTTTTTGTTCTATTTGGGAAAGAAATGCTAAATTGCCACAAACATTATATGGAGATGGTCAAATTTAAATACTTGTGCAGGGTCACTAATGTTGAGATCTTTTAGGTGACCATGAGCATACCTCCATTCTTTAAGAAGATCCAAATTTCTTTGAGTTAAGAATTGTGCTTCCTATTGGTTTGGAGTACGGCACAACAAGTTGTTTTTTCTTGATTTTGTTCTTAATGATCTTTTATGAAGATGTCCTCAACACTTTTGGATATTTGCATGGTTATCTCTACCTAAATCTCTAGAAGAACCTCTGTTAGGTTCATCAAAAACAACTTGAATAGACTCTTCAACAACAAGTGCCATTTTGTTGAAGACTATATATGCCTTACTAGATATAAAATAAGCAAGGAAAATACCCTCATCGATGAGCTTTTTATTGTTTAATACAAAATATTCGTAACCAAAAACTCTAAAATAATCGATATTAGGTTTTCTACCATTCCATAGCTCATATGGGGTTTTCTTCGAGAAGGTTATTTTCAATGCACGATTTAAAATTTAGCAAGCCGTATTACCCGCTTCAGCATAAAAGTACCTTAGTAGATTGTTTTCACAAAGTATGGTCCTAGACATCTCTTCTAGTATCATATTTTTTCTCTCAATAACTCTATTTTGTTGAGGGGTTCTAAGAGCAGAGAAGTTATAACCAATACCACTTTCATCACAAAAGGATTTAAAATCCTTATTTTCAAACTCTCTGCCATGATCTCTTCTAATGTTAGTGATTAGAAAGCTTTTTTTCATTTTGAAATTTTCTTAATAGTTTTAAAAATAATGCAAAGGCTTCGTCCTTATGAGCAAAGAACATCTCCCAAGCATATCTTGAGAAATCATCAATGATTACAAAGGCATATTTCATGCCTTCAAAGCTTAGTGTTTTTGTAGGACCAAACAAGTCCATATGAAGAAGTTGGAGTGGCCTAGAAGTTGATATCACGTTTTTTGATTGAAAATAACTTTTCACTTGTTTGCCTTGTTGACATGTATCAAAAATTTTATCCATTTCAAGTTCCAGTTGTAGTAAATCAACCACTAATACCTCTTTTAAAAGTTTGTGTGCATGTCTAAACCTTCTATGTCATAATCAACTATACGCACTAAGAGCGGCTAAGCATTTTGTAATAGTTGGGACCTTTTCAATTTTTGAATTTTAATTGAACTGTGTTTAAACTTCGAAACTTGTTCGTTGAATAGGTTAAAAGTTTGCGGGGAATTAAAATTTGATATTGATTCGAAGTTCGATGATGTTATCATTTGTTTTGAAATCTTGAGAATATTATTCCGAGGTATCGATGGGGATGTTTGGTTCGAAAACGGGCCTCAAGTTTTAGAATTTTGAACTGGGCAAAGCAGTTGGGTCCACTCGAGCAGTTAGGGGTTCGCTCAAACGGTCTATGTCGACAGTGAATTTTAATGACGCGTTTTGACAGATAATTTTTAGATCAAAAAATATCTTTTTCTCTCTCTCTAAACTTACTAGAGAAGCTGGAGAACGAAGCTTAGGGTTTGGGTTGGCTTTTGGATCGGTTAAGCCTTGTTTGGTAAGTTTATTGGATTTAAGTTTGATTTCCTTGATTGTTAGCCGTTGTTCTACGTATTCACCAAATTGATTTTTCATTTCAGTGTTTGTTTGGTGTAAGAATCAGTGGAGGGGCTATTTTGAGACTTTTGCTTCGGTTACTAGGTAGGATATATGTTTACTGTTTGTATTTTGGCTATTCTCAGGTTAAGTACAAAACCATTGTGTTTGTACGTTTAATTCTGGATTTGGGATTTCGAGTGTTTGTGTCTAGGTCTTTCATCCAGATCACATTCAGTAAGCACCCACATACACACACCCATATGCATTTATCATATAATTTTCTTAGGGTAGTTTATGTTTTTGTTGCCTTAGAGAATTCATGACTTATCATGAATTTTAGGCTTTGGCCTGCGAAGGGACACAAACAGCTTCAAGCGCTTGGGCAACATTGAGTGGCATCGAGCGGCAAACATTATTTGTGCCTTTCTCTATAAGACAAGAGTTAAGATATTGAAGCGCTACAAGAGCGCCTGTAGAGTACTTGAGCACCTTTGTTCAATGTCTTATTTTCTCTTTACTGAGAGTTGGATTTTTCAGGCGCCCGTAGTGCGCCTTTACAGTGCTCGAGCTCAGCGTTAAAACCCTATAAACTCTCATTGGTGTAGGCAGAAAAAGCCCGCAATCTTTAATTATGCTTGAAGAGCGCTTGTACGCCTTAAGACGCATGCGGCGCACTCAAAGAACACTCTAGCACTGGTGTGTTTTCTTATATATACACAGCTAAACAGTAGCTATAATTGAGCCTTTAATTTTATATTGATGTAGTTGTGTTCTTCCGGCTCTAGCTTCTCTCTATGTCTCCCCTTCATCCTTATGCTTTTTCTTCCTCATTAAAGCATAGTTTGAAGGATATAGAGGTATTTGCACGTCCTATGGATCATTCTTATTGTTACCTCATTATATCCATCCATCAACCATCATTATACACTCCTTTCCCACTACACACACATCTTGTCGAGGTAACTCGGAGCCGTCATAGATACGGATATCGGGAGTGGCTTCCGTGGACATTGTGGAATCAAGGAAGGGGCTTAGGAAGCTACGTCAACAACACCGGAGTTAAGTGTCCATGGGTATAAGTTCTTTTCTTATATTTTGATAACCTTCTTGATTCGTAGTAATATATAGTTATGTGCTTGGAGCCATGGTTTTCATCATGGGGATTGTTTTTCCTAGGGTTTCCACGTTATATCGTGTGTCTCCTTTTGATGGTTCTTAATATTTTAGGGGTTGTGTTATCATTATTGCCGATGTTATTCTTAACCAACAAATCCTTTTGTTAGGGTAAACAGGTACCTTTGCCTCTCTCTAGGTTAGTATAGTCGTTCATAGGGCTATTTCATTTGGTATCAGAGCATAGGTTCTCACTTTTAGGTTTAGCCACCTAAGTTGATCCCTTGGATCCTATGAACCCTGATATGGAAAGAGAGGGTCTCTCCATTACACACCCACTGCGCTTTGAAGTGCATGATTATCCCCGTTGGAGAAGTAGGATGAAAGTTTTTCTTAACTCCTTGGGGATAGAAGTCTGGAGGTGTGTAATTCATGGCTATGAATTGTCATCTACTAAGGATGCCACTACTCAAGAGACTGATCTAAGAAACAAATCTTAGTGGACATCTTGTTGGGTTAGTATGCTTAAAAGCCATGCTTTTATGTATTTATTGTCCGGGATCCCGACATATTAATGAGAATTCTATTGAGATGTTATGCATATTATGATTCATATTTATTTTCTGTAACCCCCCGACCCGCGTTAACCGGAAATCTAACCCAAAAACCCAAGCCGAAAGTCTAAACAAATCAAAACTAAAAATCTATTAATTAAAACATAAGAAAATCTCTTAGATTTTTCTTTTCAAACGTTTGAACCGAAATAAAACCTAAACCCACCCCGGCACAACGATCTCACAACAAGCAACAATCGAATGCAGCAGAAAAGAAAATGTATATAAACGAGACTATAAATGGAACAACTAAACAAAAAGGAAAGGTTAGTGTCGCATACCATGATTTAAAGGAAAAAAAGTTGATACATATATCACACGTAAACCAAATAAATACGTACATGGATACACGAGAAACTACAACGTAAAACTAAAATACGCAAAAATACATTTTCTCTCGTGACGAAAATAGGCTATGTACCATACCATAGCTTATAAACGTCACACCTCACATCGATCTCCTTCCCATCCCACGGTACGTACCACGCGTAATGGTCATGACCACCCCCCAAGCAAACAAGCACAGGAACGGTCACTGTACTACGCAAATATGTAGTAAAGACAAGAGGAGATCAAGAAAAACGTCACGACACTACAGACGGGGTGTGTCTCCCAAATGATGTATAAATCGTGTCCCATTCCACGATTTACACACATTTGAAATACACACCGCCGAAAACTACAAAGGTGTCACATATTTATACTACAAGAAATGATCAATCACATAGCGTATATCCACAGAACTACAATATATGTCCCCCAATCAAACAAGAACAGGAACAGGACCACGTTTATGGAGATACACGCATGAAATTGAAACACAAACACCACAAGATCTAAGTCACTATTTTCACCTTTTACGGACGTCCCGAGGGCAGGGTACCCGATCCACATCACATCAATCAATACAGGCTTACCGTTGCCCAATCAAATAAATTACAACGTACACCATTTACGGACATCCCGAGGGCAGGGTACCCGATCCACATCACATCAATCAATACGGGCTTACCGTTGCCCAATCACGTCAACACTCCAGACATGTGTGTACCACAAATGACGTACAAATCGTCTCCCATTCCACGATTTATACACATTTGAAGTGCACGCCACAATAAACATGTAAATTTCACATACATATACATAAACAATAGGAATGGATCAATCCCATAGCACACATCCACATAACTGCAGCATCTGCCCCCCAAATCAAACAGGAGCAGGAACTGAACCACATTTACGGAGATGCACGCACGA
>JAULLG010356220.1:0-11691 GCA_035668355.1 Sarracenia leucophylla
GGTGGAAGGTGCGTTATACAACCCGGACGGGATGCGCTTGTAGGCGAATGTGCCAAAAGGGCAGGTGAAAGTTGTCTTCTCTTGATCTTCGAGGTAAACATGTACTTGGTATAGCCAGAGTAGCCATCCAAAAAGTAGTAATAGCTTTAACCGGCTAAACGTTGTAGGATCTGTTCAATAAAAGGAAAAGTAAAGTGGTCTTTTCTTATCATGGCGTTTAGCTTGCGATAGTCGATGCAGACTCCTCATCCAGTAGTTGTTCGTGTAGGGATGGATTCTCCTTTGTCGTTCAATACTACAATGAGCCCGGACTTCTTTGGTACCACTTGCGTGGGGCTCACCCATTTGCTATCTGAGATTGGGTAGATAATGTCTGCGTCTAGTAGTTTTATTACCTCATGTTTAACAACTTGCTTCATGTTGGGGTTCAATCTCCGTTACATTTCGCATGTATGCTTGGTAGCCTCCTCATAATGTATACGATGCATGCAAATGGATGGGTCAATTCCTTTCAATTCGGCCACAGACCACCCTATAGCTCCATTGTGGGCTTTGAGGACCTCGGTCAATTGCTCCTCTTGTATGGATGTTATGTCCGAGGCAATTATGACTGGAAGGGTGCTAGCAGGCCCAACAAAGATGTACTTGAGTGAACTTAGCAGAGGCTTCAACTCAAGTGTAAGTGGGGCTTTCAGGGATGGTATGGTGGGTATGAATGAGAGTGGGGGTAGTTCTTCGAAGCGGGACACCTATGGAGGTGTGTCCACATAATCTGTCATTTCTAGATTAGCTTTGGTTTCATCAATAGTCGGATCAAGCTCTAAAAATTCATCCCCGAAATAAGCCAAGCAGGCTTTCAAGGGGTCAACGGTGAAGATGGCAAGAGGGCTTCCTGTGTTGCCTCCCCAACGTGGTTAATTGCAAAGCAATCGACTTCCAGTGCGAGGTGGTGGGAGGTGTGAAACACATTAAGTCGTACCTTCATATTGCCAAGAGAGACGTCTATCACCCTAGTTTGGCAATTGATGCATGGATTGACTGTGGCCAAAAAGGGGCGTCTAAGAATAACAGGCATTTGTCTCCTCGTATTTGTGTCCGGTTCAGTGTCTAGTACTATAAAGTCGACAGGGAATAAGAATTTGTGAACCTTGACTAGTACATCCTCGATTATACTTCGGGGAACTTTAACTTACCTATCTGCCAACTAGAGGGTGACATTGGTTGGTTTTAGTTCTCTGAGACCGAACTATTCGTATACGGAGTATGTGAGGACGTTCACACTAGCTCCTAAGTCCAAGAGTGCCCGGTTGATCTGATGATCGCTGATCACACACGAGATAGTTGGGATCCCTGGGTCTTTCAGCTTTGGGACCAAGTCATAGCTTAGGAATGAACTAACGTGCTCGGTTAGTAGCACTTTCTTGGGGATGCTCATCTGTGTCTTACGCTTTTGTGTACATAGAGCTTTCAGGAACTTAGCGTAAGACGACACTTGTTGGATAGCATCAAGAAGGGGTAGATTGATTTTGACTTGCTTAAATAATTTAATCACTTCATTCATTGGCGGTTCCTTCTTGGGCTGGGGTGCTTATGGTTCTAGTCTAAGAGTGCCCGGTTAATCTAGTCCATTGTTACCAATTTCGACTTCATCATCACCCGAGGCGGAGGCAGGGGCTTAGCCACTCATGGTTGGGCAGGAGTCCATCATCAAGTTGATGTTGATCGTCTTCGGCAGCTCCTCGGCGTGACCCAAACCTTCCAGAGATGACTTGGCTGGGGGCTAAAGGGATGAAAGACTATGCGAACTTAATTGATATTTGAAGGGATTCTTTGAAATGAGGGCATATGGCCCTATTTATAGTTTTTTCATAGCTTCAATTTTAGCAACTCTAGCATGCGATGTCCAGACGGAATTTCCTCGGTGCCCGGATGGAAATTGCTTGGAGATCACATCAGTTTCCTGTTTTGGAGTGTCGGGACAGTCGACTATTAGCGTCTGGACGGTCGGTGTTAGCGTCGGGACGTCTGGCATGAGCGTCTGGATGGTTGGTGTCATGAACGTTTGGACTGTCGTGGTATGAGCGTCTAGACGTCGAGCATTAGCGTCCGGACGAGTGTCTTTCAGTGTTCGGATGGTTTGGGCTACTTTTGTTGGTCTTCGTTTGGTAGCACCATTTTTGTTGTTAAAATGGTAATTTTGTGGTTGTTTTGCATTACTCCTCTAATTCCTGTCTTATGCACAACACCACTACAAAAACATATATTAGATAACAAATCGGGACTAACCTAGTGTAAATTAACAGGACTAAATCGTCACTTTTGAGTGCCGATCAGTATGCCAAACCTACAGACGATCATTTTCCAGATGAACTGCGTAACGTTCTGCTCTGTGATTTTGGCTAAAGGTTGGGCTTGCACCCACTTGGTGAAGTAGTCGATCCCCACTAGCAAGAACTTGACCTGGCCCTTGGTGATAGGAAGGGGGCTTACGATGTCCAACCCCTACTACGCGAATGTCCATGAGGTGGTGAGGACTATAAGTTCTGCGGGTGGTTGATGAGAGACGTTCGTAAAGCGTTGACACATGCCACACTTTTCCACGAAAGCCTTGGTATCCGGTATCTTGAGCCATGGTGGGCCAGTAATATCCAGCCCTTGCAACCTTTCCAACCAATGATCTGTATCCAGAGTGATTTTCACATATCCTTTCTTGGATTTCTCTCATGACGTATTGAGCCTCCTGACCATTCAGGCATCAGAGGTAGGGGATTGACATGCCCTTTCTATACAGGATCCCATCAATTAGTAGGTGCCTAGCAGCCCTAAATTTGAGTCTTCGAGCCTCTTGCTTATCCTCCGGGAGCTTGCCCTTCCAGAGGAAGTCAATAATGGATATGTCCCAATGAAATTCCTCAGAGGGGATGATTTGGAGGGCCTCCCCGAGTTCATCGGTAACCTTATGAGTGGCAATGTTGAAAAATACACCTTCTGGCAGGGTGTCCATGTCACTAGAGGCGTGCTATGCCAACTGAGCTCAGTGTCACCATTTTTCGCCAAGGGGAACTTCTTTATTTCGAAAAATCCGAAGTCTGAGAGCAACCGTGTTTCCAGAGACCAGTACTCTTCCAGACTGTAGCTCTTGACTTTGTATTAGTCGTTGACCTGCTAGGTGACCAGTTGCGAGTTAGTGCAAACCGAGACATGAGTCGCGCCAAACATTTAGACCAATTGAAGCGCCCAGATCAAGGCCTCGTACTCCACCCCATTGATCGTGACCGGGCAGTCCAATCGGATGGCATGCTTTAAACAGTCTCCCTAGGGGGAGGTGAAAACCAGACATGATCCCTATGTGCCTTTTCTGGACGAATCGTCAATTTGAAAAAGCCATAGTTTAGACCTATCGAAACTACTTCTCCCAAAGATGTAGCTTAAGGGGTCGACTACTTGAGCTGTCGATTCACATTATGGGAGGCCGACCTCGACCGATTTCTCTTGATCTTCAGGATGATCATTTGTTACCAACTCTGCGTTGAATTAGCCATTGCTTGGCCCTTGATGGTTGTTCGGGGTTTAAATTCTATATCGAACAGGCTGAGCTTGATCGATCATTGAACCAATCTCCTTGACATCTCCAGTTTTTGTAGGACCTTTTTGAGTGGCTGGTCAGTGAACACAACGATGCTATGATATTAGAAGTAGGGTCTTAGTATTCTAGAGACAACGATGAGTGTCGGGGTAAGTCTCTCCGTCCTCGGATACCTGGTCTCTGCGGCGAAGAGGACCTTGCTAATGTAGTAGACCGATTTTTGCTCACTTGCATCTTTTTTGATCAGTGCGGCACTCACTACGAATGTCGACACAGCCAGGAAGAGATATTGTTCTACTTCAACGACTGGGCTAGATAGTAAGGGTGGGCTGGCCAGGTAGGCTTTGAGCTCGATGAACGCCTAAATGCACTCGTCGGTCCATACAAAGGCCTTCTATAACACCTTGAAGAAGGATGGGCACCTATATGTCGCTCTGGATACAAAGCGGTTGAGTGTCGCTATTCTCCCTGTCAGTCGTTGCACCTCTTTTATCTTGGTCGACGGTTATATGTCGATCATAGCTTTGATCTTATCGGGGTTGGCTTCTATCCCCCTCTAGCTAATGAGAAAATCGAGGAATTTGCCCACTGACACCCCAAATGCACATTTCGACAGGTTGAGTTTCATCTGGTGTTGGTCCAAGACCTGGAAGACTTCAGCCAAGTTGGCCAGATGCTGGTCAGCAGTCATGCTCTTCTCCAGCATATCGTTAATGTAGACTTCCATATTCCTTCCAATCTTCTTTTCAAACATCTTGTTGACTATGCACTAATACGTAGCCCCAACGTTCTTGAACCCACAAGGCATGACCCGATAGTAGTATAGTCCCCTGGGGGTGATAAATGAAGTCTTCTCTTAGTCAAGGACGTGCATGAGAATCTGATTGTACTCGAAGAAGGCATCCATGAAGCTGTGCATCTCGTGCCCAGTCGTAGAATCCACCAGCAGATCAAGCCTTAGGAGGGGGTAGCTATCCTTCGAGTAGGCTTTAGTCAGATTCGTTAAGTCTATGCACATTCTCCACTTTCCGTTTGGTTTTTTGACCATAACGACATTGGCTAACCATTTAGAGTAGGTTATCTCTCGAACGAAGCCCACGGCCCTGAGCTTATCAGTTTCCTCGATGATGGCCCTTTGCCTCTAATGTGCGAAAACCCGGTGTCTCTACTTGACTAACGTCGCACGGGGGTCGACATTTAATCGATGAACCATGATGTTGGGGTAGAGCCCAGGCATATCCGAGCTACTCCAAGCGAATATGTGCTTGTGCTCCGCTAGGAACCCCGTTAGAGGGCCTTTCAAGCTGTCTCTGAGCTGGGCCCCCAACTTGACAATTTTGGAAGCCCTGTCGTCAATCTGGATCTTCTCCAGGTCTTCCACTGGCTGGGGTTGCTCTTGCTCATTGTCCTATTCGAACTCTAAATCCTCTCTGCCGAAAGGCTCGTGAGGGTTGGAATCTTGTAGATAGGTCGTGTAGCATTCCCGCGCAGACCACTGATCGCTCCTCGCATACCCCGCTCCCCCTCTCTAAGGGAACTTCACCAGTAGGTGATAAGTATAGGAAACTTCTTGGAACAAGTTTAGGGATGCCCAGCCCAATATAGCGTTGTATGTCGATGGGGTATTCGTCACTAGGTAGGTCACCATCTTAAGGGTCGTCTCTTCTCCATTACCAATGGTTGTTAGGAGTCAAACTATTCCCAAGGGATATATCCTTTCCCCGGCTAATCCCACGATGAGGGCTTCTGTAGGTTGAAGTTTCTCTCAGTCGATACCCATCTGATCAAACGCGTTAGCAAAAAGGATATCAACTGAACTTCCCGTGTCGAGGAGTACCCTCTATACTATGTGGTCACCGATAAAAAGACTGTTGACCAGGGGGTCGTTGTGGGGTTGTTGGACGAAGAGGCTGTCTTGTACCGTAAAAGATATGGTGGGCTCGCTCAGGGTTGGGGTGTCGGGTACCCCAAGGGTAGGGGTGTAAAACCCGCCCGGCCTGACCCGGCCAACATTCGGGCAGGCCTGACCCAGCCCGCGCCCATGGGCTTTTGCTATAGTGTCAGGTCGAGCTCGGGTCGGGCTTTTTCGAAATACCTATACCCAACCCAAGAATTACATGTATACGGGCTTCGAGCCGGGCTTCAGGTCCACCTTTTTTTAAAAAAAAATCAGTTAAATTTGTATATTAATTTCTCATTTGTGTGTTATTTTAATAAATTAATTTTTATAACTTATTTCAGTAATTATAAGTCATTTTTATTTTAATAATTTAATTTAATTTTAATTTTTTTATAACTTATTTGTTTCAATTTATTATAACTTTTTTTTTATAAGTTATTAAACTTAGTTTTTACCTTTTTATAAGTTATTTATATTATAAGTTAATTTAAGTTATTTATTATAAGCTCTTTTAAGTTATTTATTATAAGTTTTTTTTTACGTTTTGAATAAGATATTTATGTTATAACATAATTTATGTTATAAGTTATTTATGTTATAATTTATGTTTTTTTCTTTTTTATAAGTTAATTTTTATATTATATTTAAGTTATTTTTTATAAGTAATTTATGTTGTTTTTTGGAAGTAATTATAAGTTATTTATTATACGGTATTTAAGTTATTTTTTATAAGTTATTGAAGTTATTCTAAGTTACTTTGTTATAAGTAAATAAAAATAAAAATAATGGACCGTTGTAAACTGTAAGACAACAATAATTTTAAAAATTAAACAAATAAATGTACATAGAAAATTTTATTAATGAAATTTAAAGTATACAATTGTATTGAATAAGAAGAGAAATTGCATCACTATAGGTCAAATACATCCCAACTAGGTTGGCACCGACAAATCTAACAATCATTTGCAGTATTCTCTTCACAACTAATACATAAACAAAATTAACATTATATTTTTACAAATTTCCTAATGAATATAAACTGTACAAATCAAATAAAATAAACTTAAGCATCATTCATCTGAAGAGCCGCTACTGGATTCAACTCTTCAGGAGTACCCAATGCGATCGCCTCCAAATCGGCTTGTAGTATTTCTCTCTCATCTTGATCTTGAACTCGACGCGACACGTAATCAGAGTCGTGTGTTATCATCAGGGCTTCAACCAATGTCGGATGCAATCTGTATCTGTAGTCATCAATGACTCGTTCGCCAGTACTAAACGCAGAGTCGGACGCCATCGTGGAGACCAATACCGTGAGCACATCACAAGCTATCGCCACCAATACTGTGAATGTCTGCTCATGTTGCCTCCAAAACTCCAAAATATTTAAGTCATCAGGATCAACGTCATGCTCAGACTCAAAAAAACGTGAGAGATTTTTGATGTAGAACTCTCTTGTGATTCAGATAGTCTCCTAGATTTTATTAATTTCCAATCAAGTCCTCGACTTTGAGATGAACTCGAGGATTAGGATGATTAAAATGTTTTTGGTTGACCCTATGGTAGTATATTAACCTTATATTCATCATATAATTTAGTAAATGTACTAAATATGTCAGAGTCCTGATCTTTACTAAGATTAGTGTGCTCAATAAAAATTTCTAAATTGTGTTTTTTACACCTAGGATCTAACAAACCTGCAATTCCAATAATATAAGGTGGGGGATGAAATTTTTGTCGAATTTTTCTTGCATGGTCAATGTCATGGTAAAATAATGGGGATGTTCCAAATATTCAACAAAAAGTGTTATTATATATTTTAATTGTTGTAAAACAAATGGAGTTGTAGGAGTATAAATATACGAAAATAATTTTGTTCTCATCAAAAAATTTTAAAATTTTTTTGTACAGTTTTACATTTTCTCAATCGGTATTGTTAGCGTCAAGATCTGTTCATCCCCGACCTCGCCTCCAGGTGGCCGTTCTTCGCGTCTTCTCCTTCCCGCAGGCTGCCGATGATCTACAAAAACAAGGAGTTAGTCTTGGGACACCGGTGTGGTGCCGGCCGAAGACCCTCCGACGCTCAAGTCAGATCACTGTTCAGATATGAAACATTAGGGTTCTTCGTGGGTGCCGTGTAGGGAGAGGGGGAGAGGAGAGTATAGAGAGAGAAAGTGTTATGAGAGAAAAAATGAGATTAGGGTTACCTCTTGCCTCCTTATGCATATATATATAGGTGTTGCCCTAATGGGCTTGGGCTTTGGGCCCTATAATATGTTTGGACCCCTTAGGTCTTGTAGCGATTGGGCCTTATGTAGGCATGTTGGGCCGGTGTTATATCCTTCCCCATCAGTAGTCCCCTATTCTCGATGGGGTCTGGTCGAAGATCGGAAACTGTCGGGAATACCAATTTGTCCTTATTGCCTTTGTAAAATGCTCCGTAGGGTTTCCATGAGCGAGCTGAACTGGAGGAGAGCTCAAGAGCCCGGGGGCCGCGGAGAGCTATCAGCGAGCTTGAGAGCTCGGGGCTCGTGAAGAGCTGTAGGCGAGCTTGAGGGCTCGGGGCTCGTAGAGAGCTGTAGGCAAGCTTGAGAGCTCGGGGCTTGTGGAGAGCTGTAGGTGAGTTTGAGAGCTCGGGGCTTGTGGAGAGCTGTAGGTGAGCTTGAGAGGTCGGGGCTCGCAGAGAGCTATAGGCGAGCTTGAGAGCTTGGGGCTCGCAGAGAGCTGTAGGCGAGCTTGAGAGCTCGGTCATCTCTTGCTTGGTTGCTTGGCTGGTCATTCAGCTCATAAGGTTGGTTGGCTACCCGGGCGATAGGCTGGCTGGTCATTCAACTCAGAATGAGGTTTAGGAATCTCATGCGTGGACTCGTAGCCCGATCGAGCTCAGGTCGGGTGGAAAGGTTGCGGAAGTTTGAGTGCGGGCTCGTAGCCCGATTAAAAGACAGCCGACCTGGTCAGGCCGGTAAGGGAGCTGCAGATTGGCTTCTCTGGTGAGTCTGGCTCGTCCCAGTTATGTGTTCCTGTTGCTAGGCTGGATTGGAGGCTGCCTTTGATCGTATATCAGTTGTAATCCCTTCTCTTTACTATGTATGATCTAACTTGCTTTAATTTTCCACTTGTTAGCATACACTGGCGGGGTGGACTTAGGTTGCTTTTTCGGGCCCAAATCGCGGTTATTTACACCTACCTATCTGTAGTCCCCTGTTCTTCATGGTGATTGGCTGAAGGCTGAAGAAGATGAAGAACAATATGCCGAGCTCGTTGGATTTGGGTCTATTACCCTGCCCTTATCGGTAGGCCCTGATGAGAATATCTGGTCGCCCACGTGAGATGACGCTTCTGGACGCACAATGATCGGGAGTCCCCTGGTGTCAGCGGCATACAGCCGGGCATGATTTTTGAGGCTCGAGGTTGAATGACTACAATTCAGGTGGTAGATAGAATATTTCCTGCGAGGGTCTTCAAGATAGTCCCCGTAGGGCTCATAGAATATCCCCCCGTAGGGGTCTTCGAGAGAGTCCCTGTAGGGCTCATAGAATATCCCTCCGTCGGGGTCTTCGAGATAGTCCCCGTAGGGCTCATAGAATATCCCCCCATATGGGTCTTCGAGATAGCCCCTGTAGGGCTCATAAAATATCCCCAGTAGGGGTCTTTAAGATAGTCCCCGTAGGGTTCATAGTGTCTGGACTCAGAATGGTCTGTCCCAAGTTCTGTGGTCCTTTATTCTCTGTTGTTAGGATTCGGAGGTCTTCGGGGGAGGACCTTTCCTCTAGCTGTCATTGGTCGACCGTAGAACTCTCCGTGCCTTAATGCATGGAGAACGAGGGTTAGAGCTTGTTCCTGACTGGTGCTCGCAATTCCCTTTAGCCGACTCGATCTGGGTGGCCGGTAAGTCCTACTAAGGGGTCGGCGCGAGCTTGATATTGGTTTGTTGTTTTCCCTTATAAAGTTTTTCTGTACGAGTGTGGGGTTTGCCCCTCCGTTGGTACTGCTAGAACTTCCAGGACCCAGTTCTGCGCAGACTTTTCCCAATAACCTCAATAAAGTTGACAGGTTTTGTGAATGAGAGCTTGTGGAAATGGGCGTGAGCAGTAGTCGGAATTAGTCCCCGCTGTGAGGTATGGGGCTGCATAAGTAATGTCGCCACTCAGAAAGGCCGGATTAGGCATATCGCCCATCTTCGGCGAGATGGGTCGGTCGGCGTCGATTGCCGTTTCGGTAGGTCGAATGCCTGTTACGAGGGCTAAAACCGTCCTGACCCCCGGTCGGGTGTATTTGTTCGTGTCTTCTTTGAGGAGCGGTCGGTGTCTTGGGCGTGCTTGTTCAAGTTGTCCTGTTGGGTTGGGATTGGCGTGCCCCGGATCTGGGCTTTTGCGAGATTTTGGACTTTCGTTCCTGGGCCCAACTAAGGGTACTTTATCCATACCCATCAGCCGATTCTGGATTATATCCTGGCGTAGGCCGGATGCGGTCGAGAATACGTTGGCCCGGCCTTGGTTTGGGATTTGCGGTTGCGTTTTTTTTAAAATTGATTTGAGACTTTCCGATCAGTAGGTAGTCCTCTATTCTGGACTGTATCCGGGCGCAGGCCGGATGCGGTCGAGAATATGTTGGCCCGGCCTTTGCCCGGGAAGGTGATCACGGTTTGCCTGACTAGTAGGTTGGTTGGCTCGATCAAGCCGTTTTGTGAGGTCGGGTTGGGCACTTCGTGACCTTTATCCGGGTCGAGGCGTATATCGCTGTGGAGATGTTGTCCCGGGCCCCGAGGTGGGGCTTTGGCCACGTGGGCTTGGGCTATATCTCTGGAGCCGAGCTTAGGGTATGTGTATGTACTTATCAGCTGGCATAGAAGGAATCCCCCATCGGTGACAGTATATAGCGTTAGCCTCTAGCCCTTGGGCTTGGTGAGGCAGCTCTGGACCTGACGATCTCATGCGACGGCGACTTTGGGAATCTCCAGTATTTTACGAGACTTGGGTCGAGTCCTAGGTGGCGGAGAGAATTGCTGCTGAGCCTTTATCCCCGAATGAATTTGGGAGTTTGCTGGCCTGGTTGACCGAGCGGCCCTTGATGGGGCAGTGGTCGGTTTCAATCGCTGAGCCTCCGGTCGGGTCTGAGCCTGCTTTGTAGACAGCCCTTGGATTTCATGTTGGCCCTGGCGTTAGAATGATGACCCTTTATACGCGTTGGTACACTTACTGCGTTGACTATGAATGTTGGCTCTTAGTGTTACGCATCTGCTTTCACATTTGTCGTGCTTGTCCTTTCACGCTATGCGGCAATCTCTGCTCCCCTGCTAATTTGCAGCAGAATGAGGGGTTTATGCGCGTTTTAACATTATTATTCCTCCTCTCATCCGATTAGCCCGTAGGGTCCATGCCCCGTAAGGCCTGTGCCCCGTAGGGTTTAAAGAGTAAGCCCCGTAGGGTCTAAATAATAAGCCCCGTAGGGTCTGTGCCCCGTAGGCTCTGTGCCCCGTAGGGTATGAAGAATAAGCCCCGTAGGGTCTGTGCCCCGTAGGGTCTAAAGAATAAGCCCCGTAGGTTCCGTGCCCCATAGGGTCTAAAGAATAAGCCCCGTAGGGTCTAAGAAATATGCCCCGTAGGGCTTGCGCCCCGTAGGGTCGTCGGGCTACTGGGGCTGATATCTTGGGGGGAGTTTTGATTCTCCGTTCCCGCCCGTAGGCGTAGTAGGTCGTCAGGGGCTACTGGGGCTGGCATCCCAGGGGGAGTTTGGGATCTCCGCCCCCGCCCATAGGCGCAGTAGGTCATCTGGGGCTATTGGAGCTGGCATCCCGGGGGGAGTTTTGGTTCTCTGTCCCCGCCCGTAGGCGCAGTAAGTCATCTAGGGCTACTGGAGCTGGCATCCCTGGGGGAGTTTCGGTTCTCAGCCCCCGCCCGTAGGCGCAGTAGGTCGTCTGGGCCTACTGGGGCTGGCATCCCAAGGAGAGTTCATTTCTCAGCCCCCGCCTGTAGGCGAAATAGATCATCTTAGGCTACTCGGTTTGGCATCTCGGGGAGAGTTCTTTTCTCAGCCCCGGCCCGTAGGCGTAGTAGGTCGGTATTCGGGCTACTAGGGTTAGTATCCCGGAGAGAGTTCATTTCTCAGCCCCCGCCCGTAGGCAAAATGGGTCATCTTGGGCTACTCAGGTTGGCATCCTGGGAAGAGTTCATTTCTCAGCCCCCGCCTGTAGGCGCCGTAGGTC
>JAULLG010357314.1:0-11681 GCA_035668355.1 Sarracenia leucophylla
GGGCGTGGTTGACGTCAATAGATTATCAACCATTAAACAAATAACGACAGTATCTAACCCATCGATCATTTTGATCTCAATATAGAAATCTCAGCCATTGGTGACTCAAAGCACTGCGCACTATCTGGACATGATTCGATCAATCACGTCGGGATTAAAAGTTCATGTAATACACGACAATATAGGATGTGGATCAATTCATATAGTTAGTATAGAATTGATCATCCTATTGATCCCTCTCAATACAGTCCAAGTGTACTAACACATCGAGCTCGAACATCGAATTTGTAGACAAGAATCCAAGCGGTCCGGTCCAGCTAAGACTAGCTAATATAATGATGTACTACAATCGTACCAATGGATGGTCCAGGTCCATTGTGATTGTGAGCCTAATTGTATATTTCGTCAAAACCTATGACTCGATCTTCCCCGCTTCATGCAACGAGTCAAATACTAAACGGAATATATGGACAATGCATTCGCACATCATACATACAATAAATATGAAACAGTAAATGCAAAACCTCTCAATTGTTTTCTCATTAATATGCCATGGATCAATGATAAAAAAAATACATAAAAGCATGGCTTTTAAGTATACTATCACAACAGTTGGAGCATATGATGATAGATTTTGTGACAAGACTACCAAAATTATCAAAATGACATGACACTCTGTGGATTGTGGTTGCTAGATTGACCAAATCCGTGCACTTCTTACCGATTCATCTTAAGGATTTTATGGGCAGGTTGAGCCGACTGTACATTAGTGAGGTTATCCGATTACATAGAGTACTCATTTTCATTGTATCTGATCGGGATCCACGTTACACTTCACTCTTTTGGAGGAGCTTACAGACAGCTATGGTGACCGATCTCTTATTCAGTATAGCTTTTCATTCTCATGCGGATAGGCAGTCGAAGCATACCATTCAAATTCTAGAGGATATGTTGATGGCGTGCATACTTGATTTTTTAGGATCATGGGAGAATCATCTACCTTTGGTCGAGTTTACCTAGAATAATAGGTACAAATTGAGTATTCAAATGGCACATTTTGAGGTGTTATACGATAGACCGTGTAGATCACCAGTATGTTGAGCCAACGTGGGAGAGTCGGCCTTATCTAGACCAGAGTTGGTAAGAGAGACGATAGAAAAGATAGTAATTATATGGCAACACTTAATAATGGCACAAGACTGTTAGAAAAGTTATGCTGACACGAGAAGGTGATCGTTAGACTTCAAGGTAGGAAACCAGGTGTTCTTGAGGGTTTCATCACGGAAAGGCTTGATGAGATTTGGTAAAAGTGGAAAGTTATCACCACATTTTATCGGGCCATTCTTTATTGAGGAAAGGGTTAGAGTTGCGGCATATCATCTTACTTTATTCACATAGTTATCTTTTATAAACAACATCTTTCATGTTTTTATGCTTCTTAAGTACAAATTGGATCCTTCACATGTGCTTGATTGGATCAACTTGAGAGTGAAGGATGACGTTACCTACGATGAAAGACCGATAAAGGTACTTGATATTAAGGAGCAAGTCTTGAGAGGCAAGACCGTGTCCTATGTTAAAGTCCTTTGGCTACACCATGGGGGGAGAAGGAAGCAACGTGGGAAATGGAGTCATATGTTCTCAAGTTATATCTAGAGTATTTTTCTTCTTGAGGTATGTTGATTTCGAGGACGAAATCTGCTATGTCGTGGAGGTTGTAAATTGATTAGAAGTTTTAAAGGGGTTAAAATTTCATCTTAATTTGAAAGCCCGTGATTTTACTGTTACTGTTAAAATCTCATATTTATTATTTTGGAGTCTTGGGTAGAGTTTGGGAACATTTGGATTGAGATCCGGGCTTCATTTTTAAATTTTAGAGTTGCGTCCCTAGAGGGGGACCACTCGAACGGGCCTCTAGACCGCTCGAGTGGTCGTGCAGCAAAGGAAACACTTATATCAGGATTGTGATGTTTGGTTCGCATTTAAAACATTTCATACACCCTCTGAAACCTCTTTCCAGCTGTGGAGAAACTAGGGTTTGACGGTGGAACAACATTTGGCTTATATTTGAAGACCATTGGAGCTTATTCTTGAAGATCCATCCTTGGAATCTTGTTTGGGTTGCCTTTTTCTACATTTCCACCATATGGTATTTATTTCTTGCTCTTGGTTGGTGTTAGGAGCTTGTTGGGTGTATTTCTTGTTGATTTATTGTCTACGAGGTTGGATTATGGACTATCCTTGAATAATGAACTTACATAGGTTGTATACTTTCATTATTATGTTGAAAAGCATGAAAACATAGTTTCTGGGTAATTTGGTGTTTAAAACATTGTATAGTTGTTTGCTACCAATATTGAGTATATCTATCTTATCAATTTCTACTTGGCTTATTTAATTTCAAAAAGGACGTTTAGGGTTTATGATTTTGGCAAAATCATGGATTTTAGGAAAATTGGAGAGTTTGGCCATAAATCATAAATTGGACCTAATTACATGCAATTGGAACTATTTTGATTATTAATTGATAAGAAATTGATATATCAATTGTTGAGGGTTTGAAGAAGAAATTTGGTGTGTTTTGGGTTTGACGGGTGGCTAACCCACAGTTAATGGGTGTGTGTACAAGAGGTGGAACTTGATTCATTCTTATGTGTGTAGAAGTGAAACATCCTTGTGAGGGTGGAGGTGTTGGCTTACCGAGATGAACTCGGGGAGGTCGGACTCAGACGAACATGATCGGATAAGAGATAAGTACCGATTTACGATTTGAGATCCGAAATTTTAGTGCCCAACTCCTCGGTGCAAGATAGAAACATGCGTAGGATAGGATGGCCTACCCTTCGGTTAATCACCATAAACGAGGATAGGTTGTTCTAAAACATGGGTGGTTTAGTATCCACTAACCAAGGAATAAGTTGAGTTGGTTGGTACTATGTGTTTGAGTCAATGGGTTTATATGACGTTGGTATCTTATAATCCTACCATACTCTGATGGAGAACCGATGAGTTCTCGGTTTGAATTGGGTGTAGGGCACCCCAGTGATAAAAATGGTGTTAGCATGTGTGTGTGGGTGTATGTGGTTGAGTTATGGTTTTAGGGGGGAAAAACACTTGTTTGGGTGCTCAAAAATAGGTTATGCACAAAAAGGAATATTTGGGAGAAGCTTAGTTTATTTTGAATAAACATGCAATACGTATTGTATAACTATTCTAACATGTCATACATATATTCATTTATTGTTATATATCCTACGAGCCACAGCTTATTTTTCTTATTTACAACTTTCGAGTGATAACGAAAAGTAAGTAATATTATGATGGATTGACCAAAGCTCCCAAATCTGCAGATTGATTGGGAGATTGTTTTGATCATTTTGTACTTAAAAGTGATTAATGTAACTTTAACTTTACCATATTGTTTCTTTTCATTGGGAAGTTAGTTTGTAAAGTCATAAGGCCAAAATTTATGGTTAGGATGCTTGGAAGGACGTTGGGTAATTTTGGGCCCGTTTAGTTTCGTTTTGTTTATGTTCCATGCAAACTCTTAATGTCTTTTCTTAAAATTATTATGGATTTCAATGGTTTGGAGAATAGTTTAGGACTTTTTATAAGGTTTTATATCAAGTTTTCACACTTGAAGTTTAGGGACCAAAATGAGCCTTCATTACCAAAACAACCCAACACTTAGAATATTTTTCAGAGTTTTCAATGGGGAGCCCTCGGGTGGGGCACCAATCGAGTGGTGCCCACACCACTCGAGCAGTCTCACTATGTTGGCACACTTTCGAAATTTTATTTAAAAACTTGCTTCTTGGGGTTTGGTTCAGGCACCTTTTTAGCACATTAAAACATGATTTTGCCATACGTTGGTTCCTATAAAGGTGGTTTAGCCTAAACTGTTAATTTACTTTAAAAACCACGATTATTTTCGGGTTTTAAGTTTGTTTACAGTTATCTTAGCTTTCTTTTATATTTTTAAGTTAATATCCGTGTCTAAGATGTTACAAATTGGGTCCAGAATATATTTAAAATTAAAAATAATAATAAATTTAGATTGAAAATTGGCTATTTTGAAAAGATTGAGTTGCCACTTGACATCGAGTCAAAGTGTGTCAAGTCACCAATTTTAAAACTATTTCTCAAAATAAGGCAAAAGCGGCAAGACATAGTGCTTTATATGGAGATCAAATTTTAAAATAAAAGGCGGATAATGGAATGTCGGTAGAAATTTAGGGTCCTATTGAAGTGACTCAGTTTTGGTCTGCAAGTAAACCAGAGATGGGTTCGGGGTTCACTATTGCGAGTGGGGAATATGTTAGGCACCCCACATTGTCATTTCGGTACCATAATCTGTTTTATCTATTTTTTACATTCAATCAAATTCTAATTTTCATATATCCTGTAAATGATGTTTGGAAATGAGTTTTGCGTGATAGGGGTGAACTCAAAAAAATTGTCTACGTATTCTCTAATAGGAATCAAGCCAGTAGTAGTTCGTGTTCATAGGCACGATTTAGTGTGTGTATAAAAGCGTATTTTTGGTTTATTTAAAAAAATTTAATTTGACTATAAAAACCATTATCTTAGTCACTTAAAAAGAAAACAAAGTTGATTTAAAAAATTGATTTTAAATTTAAGTGAATCGAGTAGAAAATCACTAAGTGATTTGATTTAAAATGAAAATTGACTTCAGATTTGATTTGATAGAAACAATAATGGTCTGGATTTCAAATTTTGATAATGTTTAAATTAAATGTTGTATAAATGTTGATTAAGAATTTAAGGTTTTGATTGATTGATTAATATAGATTTGATTAAAGTCTGATATTTTCTGTGAACCACTAAACCTAACTTAAAGGAAGGTGAATAAGTTATATGTCGGTAAAATAAAAATTAATTGAACTTTATCAAACAATTTAAATTTTCTACATCTGCAAAAATATTTGTAGGTAAAGGAAGTATCGGTAAGACAACCCCTAGTTTATCAACAACCACCAAAATAAATACACACAATATAACGTGGAAACCCTAGGAAAAACTATCCCCGGGATGAAAACCACGGCACAAAACATACAACTATATATTTCTACAAACCCAGAAGGTTATCGAAATATAAGAAAATGGCTTATACCCATATATCCATGGACGCTTAATTCCGGTATTCTTGACGCAGCTGCCCCCAGCTCCTTCCTTGACCGTGTAGAGTCCACAGGAGCCAGTATTAATGTCCATATCAACGATGGCTCCATATTCTCTCGGCCAAGATGTGTGTATAGTGGGGAATGTGTGTGTATGATATGATTGATGGATGGATAGTGGATAAAACTATAGGTAGCATATTAAACCAACCACTAATGGTGGAATAAATATCATAGGAAGCTTAAATACAAGCATTCGTGATGGATTGAATGCTTGAAGGTTGGTAGGTGTATGGGAAAGAGAACTACGTTTCAGGGGAATCAATGCCAATCCACACAACCCTAGCGGCTGAGTACCAGTGTATATATACAAAAATACACTAGCACTAGAGCTCTCTTCGAGCGCGCTGCAGGTGCTATAATGCACACAAATGCTCCTTTGAGTGCAGTTAAAGATGACAGGCTTTCTTTGCCCGTGCCAATGAGAGTCATTAGGGTTTTACCGTTGAGCTCGATTGCTCTTCGGGCGTGCTACAGGCGCCAACAAAACCCACTCTTGTCAAAGTGTAAATAAGACATTAAACAGGGCCGCTGGAGCTCTCTTCGAGCTCACTTCGTGTGCCTTAATGTCTCAACTCTCGGCTTATCGAGATAGGAACAAATAAATATTTGTCGCTCGATGCCGCATAAGCGTTCTATAAACGCTCACGGCGTTGCAAGGGGTTCGAGCCCCTTCACACGCTAGTGCCTCGAATTCATAGTAAGTCATGAATTCTCTAAGGTAACAATATATACAAACTACCCTAATGATATGACATGAATGCATATGGGTGTGTGTGTTTGCTGAATGTGATCTGGATTGAGAGCCTAGACACAAACACCCAAAAACCTCAAACCCAAAATCAAAGGTACAAACATAATGGTTTTGTTTCTTAACCCGAGAATAGCCAATATACTAACAATCTTCCCCTTTGGTATTTTCGGGACAAAACCATATAAACAAAAAGAAACCTATACAAGAAAATGAATCTAAGAGAATACGAGAGAACTTTAAAATCAAATATGCTCGAGACCCTAATCTAAGCTATAAGGCTTGTATAATCTGCATGTACCTACTCACTGCACAGAAAACTCAAAACCAACGTGAAGCATATATATAATATGATATATAAAACATAGCTGCAGATTAAGAGAGTCATGTCATGGTAAAATTCCAAATAATTAGCATGCATTACCATAAGGATTGATATGAACATTTAGATAGAAACTTAATAATTAAGTTGTATATTAAGTCCACCAAACAGAACAAACAGGAGAACGCCTTCTCTTAAATTTAGAGGGAGGTTCAATTATTCCAAAATTACTCACCCTGAACAAAATACCCTTTCTAATGACATTTAATAAGACTCCCCCATAATAAAAACATAAAACTAAAATTACTGAACAAATTACTGAACTTACAGACTGAAATTTCTTCTCCCCCTTTTTGTCCAGGAAAAGGCAAAGGAGTAGGGATTCCCCTGTCCTAAAAACTGCTACGAAGACCTTCATGAGAGACTCGCTAGTCATAAAATTGGCGTTCCAAAGTACGAGAGGGTCGCCTGACCTCATCAAAGTGAGAGTCCATGTGGACAGTTAGACTCTCAGGTGATCCACAATGGTCCTTATGGATGGTTCTCCTTCAGGTCAAAAGGGGAATGCAGTCTGATGTAGGAGGAGCATCTTGATGTTCCATTGGAACGGAAGTTCACGGGAGGGAGAGAGACATGAAAGGAGAGAGAGAGACAGGGATTCATTGAATATGACAAGGATCAACGAACATGGTAGATAAGCCAGAGAAGAGTTATGGAAAGTGTAAGTGGCATTGAAGAGTCTTTTAATATGTCATATATAAATGACACAGGAGCTCGAGCATTATTGGAGCATTCATGCGTCAATGATGCTACATGTGACTACCCTGCCCTTGAGTTGGGTAGTTCCATTCAAAGGGGAATGAACTAATACTCACATGCAAATGTTCTTTGAATAACTCCCCTTCAACCTGAGAATACCCAAGGAGAAAGACATGCTATAAGCATGACGGTGAGGCAAGGGATTACCAAGAAATATACACAAACATATAAGACTTAAGAGATATGCATAAAAGTTTAATATTTAAGGAATGAAAATATAATCCGCAAGCATTAACTTAAGTTTAGGTAGTTCATGTCAACCTCTCATTTAAGGTGAATGGTGAACTTCGTGCAAGGGATCGAGATGCTTGACAAGGTACAAGTTAAAAACATGACCAATCACAAGGAGATGAATCATCTGCTTGAACCTAGAATTTAAACCCAAGGATATTTGGACATTAAGATTCATGCACAAACCTTAATCATGTTAATCAAGAGTCACACACGTGAACTCTTGCCCATATATAACCCAGACCATGATATGATCGAAACACACACACATAAATAGTTTTTTTTTTTTTTTTTTTTTGTGAAAATTGTGATACACAATATTGGGTATAGACAACAAAAAATGTTGTCAAAGGGAACGCATGAATGATGACTTACACCGATTGGAGATGGTTACTCACACAGAATACCGGCTTACACCTACAATAGGCGGTCATTCAAATGCGAAACATGATGAGAGAAAGTATCTAAAGGTAGACCGTAAACATAAGTCAATATATATCAAGGACCAAATGGTCATAACATAATGACTAGAGATTGAATCGACTTGTGATCCACAAGTATTATGATCCTGAGAAGTGTGTGCACTAGAGAGGATAACACCATCACCAACTCACGGTATAGATACGCGCATCATTATATAAAGTCCATAAAACATCCAATTCACATAAAAGTCTTTGAAATAATCTATGCAGTGTATGAGTGGTAAGTGCCTTATCTCGCATTCATGTTTATTATAACATGTTGTATTCTTAGATATGCAAAGATCATAAGCGTAGATAGAATGTCATAAACATATTTATAATTTTCTTTTTTACATCTCAAGAAGGAGTACATTTACTTGAGGAAAGGGTACATACCCAATGTGCATGATAAAGATACAGAGAGAAAATAACATCCAGTGATAAGCGATAGGAGGTACTAGTTATATCGAAACCTCTAGGATAGAGAACATTGGACATTTCGTACCATGAGAGTTTCCCTTCTTTGGAGGATTGTTTTGTTTCCTTAGGAGAGGTGATGAGTTTGGGTCTAGGTTGACTTATAGGAGATAGCTTCGTAGGGGGACTCCCTTAGTCTGAAAGTAGGGGAACGTGATTCTGACATGGCTAGAGATAGCTAATCAATTTGTGTGACAAGATATGATGATTGGGCAGCCAGCTCATTCAAGTGTCTTAAAGCATTAGCTTGTTCATGTTTGGAAGGAGATGAACTAAAGCTTGTGAGCTCACTAACCGACAATCTCCTTAGACGTTTTCCTCCAAACTTGTCACGTTTCAGGCGATAGCAGTTTAGTCTTATATGACCTGCTATTTCACAGTGGTGGCACAGCGAAGGTGGCCTATTTTTGGAGGGAAAGGATTGCAAGTGAGAGGAGTGTATCACTCTTTTCCTTGGGGGACTCACCATCATGGGCTCATTCCCATGGTGGATTGTCATGGCACGATTCATTCTTAGACAACCGAATGAGGACGAATCATTATGAGAAGAGGATGAAGCTAGTGATCCTTTCAACTTCCAAGATATAATTGTTGATGACCTTAGGTGTTTCCTTTGATTTATAGCCGGGAGGTTCAACCCTTGGAGACCAACATCTAGAGTAAAAGATATGGGGATGGATCCTGATGATCTAACAAATCAGATCTTTCTACAGTCACTAGAAGAAGATTCAGACAACATGGGGGGATCATGATTTCCTAGATCACTATGCACTTAGAAAGGGCAGGAGACCTCAGTGATTTGAGAAGTGCCTTCGCTTATCTTCATCAAGGAAGATAGTTCTATAAGACTAGTCTCAAGAGAGATGATTCTTGACCTGGAATCGGTTAGTTCTTCCAGGTGTTTTATTCTTTCCTTCTCTACAAATGAGAGATTATCGGCGAGATTAACGTGATACTCATTAACAGTGGCTATCTCAAGGTTATAAGAGATTACATTACTTTCCAAGATGTTCCTTTCCCTCTCAAGCTAGGCATAATCTTCATTCAATTTCTTATACTCCCTGTTGAGATTAATACATCTTTCATCCAAAACCTCATATGTTTCATGGGTGGATTTTGGCTTACTTATGTTTCCATCTTCACTATATCTATTGTCCTTTCTTGTTGCACATGATGACCCGATTGCTTAAGGAGTCTCATCGGTGGGGGCAATGGAAGAGTCGGTTGAGTAAAGGAGTCACTAGTGTGTACGGTGGACACAAGGACGGCGTACTTGGATTGTGAGTCCTTGTCACTTGACATGGTGTGGTCCTCAGTGTCAGTTTCGACCTCTTCTTCACTATCGTCGTTCCATGTGACGGTAAAGCTCTTTCTCTCCTTCCTTTTGAGGAGATTGGAACATCCAGACTTGACATGATCGAAACCTTGACACTCATAACATTGGATGCCTTGAGGTCTGTTTGAGCTAGATGAGGGATTGACGTGGCATTGATCATTCACACTAAGAGAGGGTTTTCTTGAAGTGTTAAATGATCATAGGGTCGATTGGTTCGAAGTTTGCTCCTTTCTAATTTTGAAGAATTTGTAAAATTTTCTCACAAGAAGGGGAAGGTCCTCCTCGTCAATATCAATGGAGTCATCACAGCTATCCACAGAATTGGGACGACTGGATTTTAAGGCAACGCCCTTATTGGAGCTAGATAGCAGACCATGAGATAAGAGGTGATTAAGTTCGTAGGATTGAAGCTTTCCTACTAACTCTTCAACCTTGAGGGAGTCCACATCGTGGCTCTCCTCGATGGTGGTAACTTTGGGCCTGAACCATTCGAGTAAAGACCTAAGAACTTTTCTTATGAATTTTGAAGAGGTGAGGGGTTTGCCTAAAGCAAAGAAAGAATTAACAATCTCGCTAAGGTTGGAATAGAAGTGGTCGAACGAACCATTTTCTGCCATCCTAAGTTCTTTGAACCTATTAGTTAGCATTTGGAGCTTGGAGGTCTTAACCATTTAGGTTCCCTCATGAGTGACTTGAAGTATGTCTCAAGCCTCCTTAGCAGTCTCATAACGTGAGATCCTAGAGAACTCACAAGGACCCAAGGCGTTATGTATGGCACTGAGTGCCTTGTAGTTTTACTCGGTACAAGAGTTAAATGTTGCAATCCATTTAGATTCGGGCTTATTCCGAGTTTCCTAAGTGGTGGAATCTTCATTTTTTGGCAACTCATAGCCATACACAAGAGATCTCCAAATAAGTATCTCCATGGAATTAAGGAATGATTTCATTCTGGATTTCCCTTAAGGATAATTATAGCCGTCAAAGAACGGAGGACGAGTTGTAGAAAGGCACTCTCTTTCTAACAGTTTAAATTTTCTACATCTACAAAAACATTTGTAGGTAAAGGAAGTATCAGCAAGCAATAAGAGAAAGAAACAACCCATAATCTGACAGCAACCACAAAAATAAATACTCATAATATAACGTGGAAACCCTGGGGAAACTATCCCCGGGATGAAAACCACGGCACCAAACACACAACTATATATTTCTACAAAGCAAGAAGGTTATGTAAATACAACAAAATGACTTATACTCATATCCCCATGGATGCCTAACTCCGGTATTCTAGACGCAGCTGACCCCTAGCTCCTTCCTTGATCCTACAGAGTCCATGGAAGCCACTACCGATCTTCGTATCAACGACGACTCCGAGATACCTTGGCCTAGATGTCTGTGTAGTGGGGAAGGTGTGTGGATGATATGGTTGATGGATGGATACAGGATAAAGATATAGGTAGCATATTAAACCAACCATTAATGGTGGTGTTGGCCCAAGGGTTATTCAATCACCTTTTTCCTTGTTTTGAACTATAACAATTAATTGGATTTGTTTTATACTAATGTTTCATCTGTGGTTACATATGTTTTTCAGGACATTAGGGTACCATGACAACAATTTAATTTATTTTAAGTATTTAAAATTTTTACTTAAAATAAGTTTTTGTGGAAATTTGTATCAAAAATCTCTAAGTTTTCAAGGTTTTGAAAAACTGTTTTCAAAGAACTTCTGTCGCCAGAACACATGTTCTGTCGCCTGAAGCAAAATCAAAGTTGTTTTTGTCAAAGCTTCTGGCGTCTGAACAAGCCAAGTCATCCGTTCGAAACAGAAGTTCTGACGTCAGAATGTACTCCTTCTGTCGTCTGAACTTTCCCGAGAGTTGGGGTTCTTCCCAACATTAAGTTCTGTCGTCTGAAGTAAGGTTCAGTCGTCAGTTCGTAGAAGAACTTCTGTCGTCTGAAGATAGCTTCTGTCGTCTGAAGTTGTGAAGAATCTTGCCTATGGATTCAGTCGTCTGAAGTGAAGAAGAAATGATCAACTCCTTGATGAAGACAAGACATTCAGTCGTCTGAAGTTGACCTT
>JAULLG010358415.1:0-11681 GCA_035668355.1 Sarracenia leucophylla
GGGATCCCGGATAATACCTAAAAGCATGGCTTTTAAGTATACTTATCCCAACAGGTTTCGCTCAGGTGTTAACACTCTCATTTCAAATCGCCTTATCTTTTGCCAAGGTTTCCCATTCGGGTTTTCAAACTTATTGGCTACTTTAACTTTTTTCTGGGCTACATTTCGATTTTCAAACCAATGAACTCCTATTTTATTCTTTTCTTTTCATAGGTGGAACTTTTTGAGATGGTTGGAGTTGGTAGGGATAGAGAAGATATTTCCGTCCACATCCATCAAAATAATAACTCCTCCAGACATCACAATTTTGATGAGATAAGGCCCTACCTAATTAGGCTTGAACTTGCCCCTTGGATCAAAGATAAGGGCCCTGATTTCTTTAAGGACCAAGACACCTTCTTTGAGGTCCCTAGGCTTGATCTTCTTGTTAAATTCTTGGGCAACACTTCTCTGGTATCCTTGTACATGAAATAGTGCCTGGAGTCTTCTTTCATTGAATAACATTAATTCTTCAAACATGTCCTCCTGCCAGTCGACTTCGGTGATGTCGCTTTCGATCACTATCCTCAGGGAGGGAATTTCTAGTTCTATGGGTAGGACTGCTTCCATCCCATAGACCAAGGCATATGGTGTTGTCCCGGTCGAGGTGTGGATTGAAGTTCAATATCCACTTAATGCAAAAGGCAATTTCTCTTGCTAGTCCCGACTTGATCTATCGTCTTTTGCATGATAATCTTCACAGTTTTATCCATAGCTTCTATGCACTATTTTTTTGTGGTCGATATGGTGAAGATTTGAAAATGAGAACCATTTAGAGATGATTTCATGTGGGACCTCGTAATCATGTCTTTTGGATGCCTTTGGTGTGATCTTTCCTATTATGTTAATCCCTCATATTGAGAATGGCCATGGCAAAGTCATACTGTATAATTGGGATGGTGATATGTGCATTAGGTTACTGTGAACTTGGCACCTTCGGTATCTCCGAACAAATTGGCAACGATCGATTTCCATCATCATCCAGAAATACCCTTGTCATAGGAACTTTTTTGTTAACATCTGACCGTTCATGTAAGGCCAGCAACCGCCCCCGTGGACTTCTCTCATCAATTCATGCCCCTCTTTAGTGTTGACATAAACCTTGTTGACCCCTAAATATCCTCCCCTAATGAAATTTTAAATATCCTGATACCATGGCAAGCCATCATCGATCTCCGAAATTATGGCAATGTAGTCAATGGTCGGTAAGTCACATTGCTGAATTTCCAAGTTCTCATTCTTATTACGAGTGGTATCTCAATCATTGATGCTAAGGTTGGCAGGGAAAAAAAACAAAGTTGTTCTGCAACCTGGGCACGTGAGATAATACCACCTTTTCAAAACATGGGATCATCCCCTTGAGTTCTTTATGTTATTGGATCAACGTTCTGTCCTTAACCTTCCATTCTAACTTTTTGTTTTTAGGCCACCAAGGCTTAATCCCCTATGACTTCCATTCTCTTACCCCTCGTTCCATGGTGACTTCTAATCCAGTGAGGCAAGCCTCGTACTCATCTTGGTTGTTTGTGACCTAACATCTTAGTTTGTAAGTTAATGAAATATGAGAATCATTGGGTGTGATCAAGAGTATCCCTATCCTATATCCATATTAGTTTGAGTCTCTGTTAAAATATAAATTCCATTGTTCTTTCTTGACCTTTAACCCTTGTTCACCAGGAAGTTCAAATTCTTGCTCATCCCCTTCAATAGGATGGCTGGCTAGAAATTTTTCTACCACCCTCCCTTTCACAGACTTCCTTTACATATTACAAATCGAACTCAACTAACATTAGTAACCATCAAGCTAGCTTTCCCGTTAATGTTGGTTTTTTTGAATAGATATTGAAGGGGATCTGTAACATCCTACCATCGGATATTAAGTAAATCATATAAGAATAACCATAAGAACTGGAAATGAAACCAAAATCCAAGTCCAAAGCTTGGATTTCAAGAAAAACTTCCATATTTTCATGTTGATGATTCAACTATTTTGAAAACTCTTTACCAAATTAAAGTATACCAAAACACATGTTTTATAGTGTATAAATAATGCCCAAAACATGTCCAAGGCCCAAGAATTTAAAATAAAATTCATAATTTGGCACCCAGTGGTCCGCTCAAGCAGACCTTGCCATCGCTCACGGTGACCTAGCGGGGCCTAAGTTGGAAAAACTACAAAAAATTGGTTAAATGTTGAGCATCAAGCTTGTTGCTTGTTTTGAGTACCTATCACTAGAATTGCTTAAAACCTCATATAACTATACTAAATTTGCTTAGATATGCTTTCAAATGTAGAACCCAAATATTGCCTTCAATAAACAAGATGTATAAGTATGAAAGAAATTGAATCAATGGAAAAACAACATTGTTAGTATATTGGTTGTTCCCGGGTTAAGCACAAAACCATTGTGTCTGTACCTTACATTTTGGGTTTGGGTTTTTTGGGTATTTGTGTCTAGGTCCTCCATTCTGCTCACATTCAGCAAGCCTGCTCCGATCCTTACAAAGTATATGGCACTCACATACACACACCCCTATGTGCATTTATATCATATCATGATTATGGTAGTTTGTATATGTTGTTGCCTTAGAGAATTCATAACTTACCATGGATTCTAGGCATTGGCGCGTGAAGAGGCTTAAGAACCTTCCAGTGCCCTGGAGCATTCACAGAATACTCGAGCGACATCAAGCGGGAAATGTTAATTTGTGCCTATCTCGATAAGCCAAGAGTTGAGACATTGAGTCGCCTGATGAGAGCCTGTAGAGGGCTCGAGTGCCCCTGTTAAATGTTTCAAATTCTCATTGACAAGATTTGGGGTTTCCAGGCGCCAGTAGAGCACCCGAAGAGCGATCAAGCTCAGCGGTGAAACCCTAACGACTCTCATTGGCATGGGTAGAAAAAGTCTACCATCTTTAACTGTGCTCAAAGAGCGCTTGTGCGCATTATAGCGCTTAGAGCGCGCTCGAAGAGCGCTCTAGTGCCGTTGTATTTCCTTATATATACACAGCTTAACGGCAGCTAGGGTTGAGCCTTTTTGGCATTAGAGATCTAGCTAGTTGTCTTCCTTCTCCAACCTTTCTTTAGGCCTCCATTCACCCTTATGCTTCTCTTTTATAGTTGAAGCATGTTTTCTTGGGTGTTATCAAGGTTCTAGTATATCCTCAATGGATTATACTTGTTAATTCCTTGTTCTATCCATTCATCAACCATCATACACATAACTTTCCCACTACACACACATCTTGGCCGAGGTATCTCAAAGCCGTCGTTGATACGAAGGTCGGGAGTGACTCCCGTGGACACTGCTGGATCAAGGAAGGGGCTAAGGCAGCTACGTCAATAACATCAGAGTTAGGCGTCCATGGGTATATGGGTATAAGTCCTTTTCTTATGTTTTGATAACCTTATTGGTTTGTAGTAATATATAGTTGTGTGTTTAGTGCCATGGTTTTCATCCCAGGGAGTGTTTTCCCTAGGGTTTCCACGTTATATTGTGTGTATTTTTTTTATGGTTGTTGATAACTTAGGGGTTGTGTTATTACTATTGTCGATGTTATTCTTAACTAACAAAGTATTTTGTTAGGAAAGAAAAAAATTACTTTTTAACAAAGTTGAATTAATTCTAATTTACCAGCTTATAACATATTCACCCCCTTCTAGGTTAATTATAGTGGTTGGCAGCATAATTTCATTTGATATCAGTGTGAGGTTCTCTCTTTTAGGTTAATCACCTGAGTTGATCCTTCTACTGCCATGAACCCCAACACAGAAAGAGAGGGACTTTCTGCTACACGTCCCCCATTTTTTGATGAAAATAACTGCCTCTATTAGAAGGCTAAGATGAAAGCTTTCCTTTGTTCCATGGGGATAACAGTTTGGAGGTCCATGGTAAACGGATACGAATTACCCACCATTGAGGAGTCGACCACTTACAAGACTCGGTACAAAAACGAGGAAGAGTGGACCACTGTGGATAATTCATGCTCTGAATTAAACTACAAAGGAATGGGTGCCATCTATAACACCTTAAGTCGCAATGAGTTCTCTAGGATATCACACTATGAGCTTGCTAAGGAGGCCTGGGACATCCTTCAAGTCACCCGCGAGGGCACCCAGACTGTCAAGACCTCCAAACTACAGATGTTAACAACTAAGGTCGAGAAACTTAAAATGTCTAATAGTGAGTCTTTTGACCATTTTTATTCAAACCTTGACAAGATGGTCAATGCATTTTTCAAATTAGGCGAGCCCCTCACTTCCTCCAAAGTTGTGAGGAAAATACTTAGATCCCTACCTGATACGTTCAGATCTAAAGTGACTTCCATTGAGGAATCCCATGATGTGGGTTCTATAAAGGTTGAAGAGTTGGTAGGAAAACTACAAACTTATGAGATTAATTATCTCTTTTCCTCTCGAAAAGTCTTGCCTAGCCCCACCGATAGTAGAGTACTTAAAAGCACTTACCTAGACCCTACAAATAGTAATGACGAGAGTTTGGGCCTTGACGAAAAAGGGTTAGCCCTCTTTGCAAAGGAACTTCACAAATTTGTGAAGCTCAACAAAGGGAAAAAGTCAAACCTTTTCTCTCCCAGTTCCACCCTCGATCAAAAAGGGCTTACCATTCCACGGATTGAAAATAGGGAGGAGAATGTTAAGTTAACATCATTCCAGCCGACAAGAATGAGAGATCAAACCTTGTCGTTCTTGGAGCTGCAATTCACTTAAGGGAATCCTCTAACCTTAATTCTTTGACTACCTTAACCACGATTAATTTTTCCATGGAAGTGAAATCATCTTCTAAGAGTAATAAAGAATCATAAGGTTGTAGGGATGAGGATAAGGTTGTTTCCATTCAAAGAGCCCATGAAGAAATACCTTAAGCTCAAAAAGGACAAGATCGAGATCGCAACTAAATGCACTTCTCTTGAGAGGGATGTCGACACCCTAAAAAATGAAGTGATCAATAAAGACATAGAGTTTGCATCTCTCATAAGTATCAAGCTGAGCTTGCCTAAGAATTCTCCGTTGTCAAGAAAGAACAATTGGGCCACTTGAGAGAAAAGACAAAGGAAAAATACTATATTACATCCCTAGAGGATGATGTCTTTGAACCTTCCTCAACGATAAAGAAAGATGAAGCGGTCACTTGTATCACCGAACTGTCCCGAATCTTTTGTGACCAAAGTGGCCTAGGTTCCTCAAATCCATCTTCATCATCCTCACTTCGTCCCATAAGTGTAACAAGGTCACATCTGTTGACCCCTCAATATCCTACACAACCTCATTTGTGCCAAATGTCAGACTCAGTGGGATGTCTCACCCTGTTCACAGCAAAAGGAGACATCCGAGATCTCTCTCAATTATCTCATCTTCATCCTCTGGATCTCACTCTCATGTCAAAAGTAGACCACTTCCATTGTGCCACCATTGTGGGATAGCGGGTCACATTAGTCCCAACTGCTATCGTCTAAAACGGGATATAAGTAAAATGAAGCGCTATAATATCTCTTGAGATAGGAGAAAATGGAGCTTGGGATCACCAGTTCTTGGTAGTAAGTGTGTCATGACTTTGGTCCATTTGAATGAGTTAGGCACTAAATCTCCATACCTTGCTGCCCACATCGACAAGCTATTCTTGGCCATATCAAATTCCCACTCTCTTACTCTTAGAAACTGACATGATCCCCTTAGGAATACACCTCCTAATGAACAACCCAAGGAAACTCCCATTCATGTACCCAACAATAGGAAACCCCTGTGAGATGGGATAGATCCTCACAATACGAAATGACTATGAGATAATGTGGTTGTCTTTCCTTTTTTTCCTGGTGATTTCCCTAAAACTTTGTTCACCGGATGTCTATGTATGTCACTTCCGCTTGTCCTTTGTCTCAATCATTGGCTTTAGTGTCATTCTAGTTCCTTAAGCTGCATATCTTCCCAGATACTCTTCTTGAGACGTTATAAGATATATAGCCTATGTACATTTATGTCTCTTCGTCCGATGCTTGTGTGTTTATTTTGCTTAGCTTAGAAAGAAATGAGACACATGCAAATCATTGCCATTGTCAAGAATAATAACAATTTGATAAAATTCTTATGCAAATTAGAACTCCCTCCCTTTGTATATGTTCAAACTTGCATCTATACTTCAAGTTAATAGAAATGTTATCTCATCCGTCTGCACACACTCTTTAGGAGCTTCACTCTTGCGGGTCACAAGCTGGTCTTATTCTAGTCATTTGGTTATGATCTTACGGTCTTGATCTAGATTGACCCATGTTTTTGATTTACCTCATGGTGCTTTTCCTTGACTTGTTCTGCATTTGAACGATCGCCTGTTGTAGGTGTAAGTCGTTACTCTGTGTGAGTAACCGCCTATGTTCGGTGTAAGTTGTTGTTCTTATGTCCCCTTCAATAACGACATACGATATTCATTATCTATAACCCTCTTTGTGTTAATCACAATTATCACACAAAAATTTAAATCATGTGTGTTTTTGGCCTTATTGCGGTTTGGGTTTATAATTGGGCAAGAGTTCACGTGTGTGTCTCTTGGATAACAAGATCAAGGTTCGTGCGTATATCTGGAGGTCCATACATTTTGGGTTTGCCTTCTTATTTTAAGTGCTTTGCTCATCTCCCTACAATGGGATTCGAGACTTAACTTACACCTTGTCAAGTGTCTTGCTCCTTTGAACAGAGCTCATTGATCACCATTGATAGAGATATAACGTGATCTATGCATACTCAAGTTATTCCCTACATTCTCATATATTGATACAGTGGTTATCTATTTTGCATGTGAATCGCTTCAAGTTTTCATTATGCGTGTGTACATTCTTGGTTAAAACTTATCTCTCCTTCATGATTAGTGTATGCGATCTCATTCCATATATTGTGTATTTAATTTTTACATGTGTTTAGAGCCTGTTTGGGTTAAAGAGAAATTTTTCAGAGGGTATATATCTAAGTAAAAACTATTTCTCTGGGGAGCTATTCAAAACATGGGAGTATTCTCATTGAGGGTTGTCCCTGGTGTTAAGTCAACACCTTATACCCAAGGGTAGAAGTTTGTAGTAGAAGAAGCGGTCACACAACGCTCGAGCTCTAGGTACACAAGTCCTTCTATTGTGCTCGAGCGTCTACATGTTCTCGAAACCTTAAACGAAACATTAATGTTTCATCTTCCCCCCCTCACCTGTTTCCGGTATCCTTTCCCATCCTCCTTCGATGTCCTTACCCCTTTCCTCCTCTGACGATATATTGTCAGCACCTAGTTGAGTCATATCTCACTATTCCCATTTTCGAGGTGTGTGGTCCATCGCCAACATCTTTGTTCTTCTTGAACTTCTTCATCATGTCTGAAGATGATCATCTTCAAGAGAAATCTTATCAGAGTTCTTTCTCCAAGACAGCTCATGTTTCTCTTGAAAAACTCATCACTCTCATGAACTCTCGGTTTGAGATTCTCGAGCAATGCCTTGATGCCATAGACATTCAAATTCAAGATCTTCATGCCAAGGATGAACGCATAAACGGGGATGTAACGACCAGTCGAAATGAAACCATGAGGGTCGACCATGTGACCAGCGGGATTCACTACCGCATGAGAGACCTTGATCATCGGGTCTTATGTCTTAACGGTAATATTTGTACTACCCTAGCTGTAACAAGGCTTCCCTCAAAGAACCCTACTTAGATTGATTCGGTGAACCTTGTTTCATAAATAGGGCGTTGCTTAGATCAACTTCCTTTGTTTTTCCAGGATAAAAGGGGGAGAAGTATCTATTATTTAAGTATCTGTAAGTATCTGTTGTTTAAGTATCTGTTGCTATTGCTTAGGGGTAGCAAGTAGGAGTAAGTATTAGTAAGTAGGAGTAAGTATCTGTTTACAGGGAGAGTAATGTTCTGAGTAATTTGTTTTACTGCAAGCGTTGTTTTTGAGTGTAATTGTTCCTATGTTCCTCCTTGGACAGCAAGAGAAGTAGTTCTCTTGATTGTTCTGTTTAATGGACTCGATATATAATAGTACATTTATATCTTAATGTTTATATCAGTCATTATGTTATATGCATTACTTGTAATTTTACCCTACCACGACTCTTTTAATTTGCATTTATGCTTTATTTATCATACCACATATATGCTCCACGTTGGTTTTGAGTTTTCTGTGCAGTGAGCCGGTACATGCAGATTATACAAGCCTTACAGCTTATATTAGGGTCTCGAGTATATTTGAGTTGATGATTATCTTGTATTCTCATAGATTTCATTTCTTGTATAGGTTTTTTTTTGTAAATGTTTTTGTCCCGAAAATGCCAAAGGGGGAGATTGTTAGTATATTGGCTGTTTCCGGGTTAAGCACAAAACCATTGTGTCTGTACCTTTCATTTTGGGTTTGGGGTTTCAGGTGTTTGTGTCTAGGTCCTCCATCCTGCTCACATTCAGCAAGCCCGCTCCGATATTTACAAGGTATATGGCACTCACATACACACACCTATGTACATTCATATCATATCATGATTAGGGTAGTTTGTATATATTGTTTCCTTAGAGAATTCGTTACTTACCATGGATTCTAGGCACTAGTGCGTGAAGGGGCTCGAGCACCTTTCAGCATCCTATAGCATTCGCAGAACGCTCGAGCGGCATCAAGCGGCAAACGTTAATTTATGCCTATCTCGATAAGCCGAGTGTTGAGACATTGAGGTGCTCGATGAGAGCCTGTAGAGAGCTCGAGCGCCCCTGTTAACTGTCTTAATTCCTCTTTGACGAGAGTTAGGTTTTCCAGATGCCAGTAGGGCACCCAAAAAGCGATCGAGCTCAACGATGAAACCCTAACATGTAACGTCCCGACCTAAACCAATAAATAATCTAATACGAAATGTCCAATGACAGAATCTCGTACCGAATATTTATTTCTTTATAACACCGATTTAAGAAAAATAAAGATATTTCGCTTTTCAAGAAATTTGAACAAAAGGTTGGAAAATATTCTAACTCTTAAAATTTTTAAAGACTTCGGCAGAGTTTCCCCTGTTTTTGGCCCTTCCTGAAACGGGCAATGGCCTGTAAACAAGGTACCTGGGCACATGAGTAACAACAATTCGCATCTGCGGCAAACCTAGACTATTCTAAGCTACATCAAGCCGTTATCCGACACAACTACACTACTAGCCAATCTATAGCAGAATAAGCTAACTAAACTCTAACAACATAAACTAACCAAACCAAAATAGAGAATAATACTACCCCGCGATATCTCACATGCATACAAGTACATGATAAAGGGCCTTATGGTCGTACATTCATCCGAAAACAGAAATAATTGAATACAATTAATTATAAATTCATCCTAAAAGAAATAATAAACTGCATGAACAAGTAAATAGTGCATGTAACGATCCGGACCTATATTACACGTGTCACGCCGTTAGGCACGTTATAGGTAACCTTGGACAGGGTGCTCATGGACCGTTTCAAGTTTTAAACTTTAATTAAAACCGGGTTCATTTTGCTTTTTCTGAGAACCAGTTAAAAAGTTTACAAAGAATTAAAGTTTAATGTTGATTTGGAGTCCGATGTGTGCATCGTTTCTTTTGTTATCTTCGTTTTATTTTTATTAAGCGTTGGGCCAAGTTCGAGGACGTTTGGGTCAGAGACGAGTCTTAGTTTTTAAGTTTTGGATCTTTGTTGTCTAGGGGCGAGCGCTCGTGCGCTTAGACTACCACTCTAGCGATATAGGTCAGGCACACGATAAAAAGGTTTCGGGTTGCACGATTTTGTTATTCCCTTCTCCCCCTTTTCACTCCTCCTTCTCTCTAGGACGAACAAGGCTGTATTGGAGCTCGAGTTTATGGAGTTTTGGAAGGCTTAGCTTGGTTTCCGACACCGCACAAAGGTTCGGGAGTCTGAGAGGTACATCGTGGCCGAGGCGGATTTTAGTTTTGAAGGTTTCAGAGGGTGTTCTTTTGGTTTTTCTTCCTTGGATCATTGTATAAGGTAGGAATCAACCTACTATTGAACTTCTCTTGCTATTTGTAAGGTTAATTTTAAGTTTCTCATGTTAGATATTCAAAAAAGTTAGGTTTTGAGGCTTATTTGTATTTTTAAGACCCGAGTATCGAGTTTTGATGGAACTTTTTGCTTTTCCTTATTCATGTATGTGATTAAGAGCAATATATCTTGTTGGATTTGCTTGATTTTACATATTGCTAGATTATAAAAATTTGTTCCTTTTCTGGACTTAAAATTTACGAAAAGAAAAACAAGTTAGTTTTCTGTGATCTGTATCGAATTTGTGACCTAACGGTATTTTTAGAATTCTTATTGTATGTCGTTTGCTCAAAAAATGTACCATGGAAATTTCCATATATCATGCTTTTTTAGACATAAAATCATTTTTTCTAAAATCTTTTAGGTTTTCTTGGTTTGGCAATGGTATTGCTACTTTTGTAGTTCACGGAATTTTGATCTGATTATCTGTTCGAGATTCCTGCATAAACTGTTATTCATGAGCTTAGTTTGTCATGGTTGAGAAGTTGAGTTTTGACATATTCATTCATGTTCCTTGTATCCACATTTGGTACTTATTTCCAATGATTGTTGGAATCTAGAGAATTACTATTGATATCCACGAACTTAGTGTCATTATTTGGAAATTTAACGTTTGGATCATAATTAGTTTTTCTTGTAACTTTATTTGGTTATTACTTAATGTGATTGTATATCCTAGAAATTTACATTTGATATGGACTTCGAGCATGATAATTGGTGAACCTTAAGTGTAAAATTCTTGGACCTTGGAGAGAAGAGTTTGAGTCATGGATTTTGGTGAGACTCGCTTATACTTATTTAAGGTTTACGTTCGTTAATGGTTGATTTGTGAAATTCTATAAACGAGTTTGGGATTTGGATAGATTAGTTTCCGATTCTTGCCTTGTAGCTAAATACTATTTTGTTAATGTTATTCATATCTTACTTTAGCTATGGAAGTAGAAAAAATATTGAGGGCAAAAATGAGGGCTGACAAACAAAATCCCCAATGAGAAATTTATTTTTCACATTATTGTGGCTAGCCTGCTTAATAATATGGCAACCAAGTGTCATAAGTAAATCTCTTTCGCATGATCAAGAATATACCAGAGGGATGCGAGCTCTGGAAGAAAATGATTTAGATACAGCAGTTGATGCTCTTAGACGAGCTAAAGAATTGGATCCGAAGGACTTAGGAACAAGAAAATATCTTGGGGGAATATATCGCCAGCTTCATCAATTTACGCAAGCGGAAAGAGAATATCAAGACTTGATGAGAATGGATCCACACAATCTAACCTGGCAACTAGAACTTGCTACTACTTATCAAAGATGTGGCAAACCAAAACAAGCTGTCTCTGAATTTCAAGAAGTTTTAGCTAAAGATCCTAATAATCTTCTTGCTAAATTAGGAATGGGAATCTGTTTGGAAGGCTCAGACGATCTAGATAGTGCTAAAGATTATTATCTGAGCATCATGCACCTTGCTCCTAATACACGGGAAGCAAAAACTGCTGAAGGTAGGTTATCTAGAATAAGTGGCGCTATCTCCGCTCGCCAAGCAAATAAATTTTTTCCCATTGATCCTGAGTTGGGAAAA
>JAULLG010359511.1:0-11680 GCA_035668355.1 Sarracenia leucophylla
TCCAATCCCAATCTGCCTACTTTACATCAACTCATTTCTCCTTATCCACCCAATTCCTCATTGTCCACTTCTCACGCTTAGTCATTACCAAATACTTCACCTATGTCTTCACAAGCCTGTGCTCCATTACCTAATTTGTTACAAACTTCTTCCATCTCAAGCCTACCTTCAGCCCCAAATCTCTCCCCACTTGTAATTAATCTCACCATACCTATTTTGCCACAACCTCAACGCGTTGCTACAAACATTCATCCAATGATCTCTCAATCAAAAACCAAATAATTACCTGTCTTGCTGCTACAAAAGCTGCAAACCAAGTTTCAGATCTTACCACAATTGAACCAAGGAATCTCAGAGAAGCTTTGTCTTCTTCTCATTGGATTGCAGCAATGCAGGAAGAGCTTTTGGCTCTTTAAAGACAGCATACCTTGTCTATAGTCCCTAAGCCTGTTAATCATCATATAATTGGTTTCAAATGGGAATTTAAAGTTCAAAGAAATTCCGATGGATCTGTTGTAAGATTCAAGGTTAGGTTAGTAGCCAAGGGATATGATCAACAAGAGGATGTTGATTATTATGAAACATTTAGTCCAGTGGCAAAGCAACCAACCATAAGAGTTTTCTTGTCCATAGCATTACAATTCAATTGGAAAATTCAGCAAGTTGATATTAGTAATGCTTTTTTACATGGCAAACTAGAAGAGGATGTGTTTATGCTTTAACCTCTTACTTTTGCATCCTCTACCAATCCATCCTTTGTGTGTAAGCTCAATAAAGCCTTGTATGGTCTCAAGCAAGCCCCAAGGGCTTGGTACTCAACTTTTTCAAACTATCTCATTTCGGTTGGTTATGAAAATAGTAAATGTGATTCCTCTTTATTTGTCCAAAAGAAAAATAATACCATCACCATACTCCTTGTCTATGTAAATGATATTCTCATTACAGGGAATAATCCATCTTATATTCAATTACTCATATCACATATGCACAAAGTTTTCTCAATGCGAGAGCTAGGCAATGTCGCCTATTTCCTTGGCATATCTATCATCCCTATAACCACTGGATATATACAATCTCAATCTAAGTATGCCAAGCAACTACTTCGAAAATCTGGTATGGCTGATTGTAAACCATGCCATACACCCATGGCTCTCAAGTCTTCCTCTGCAATCACTGATAGCACCCCATATTCATCTCCTACCTATTATAGAGCCATTGTGGGAGGCTTACAATATATCACTATAACAAGACCTGATATTTCCCTTGTTATTAACACAGCATGTCAACACATGCATCAACCAACAATGGCCCATTTTGCTTCAGTCAAATGCATATTGAGATATATCAAATACACTCTCCACTAAGGTTTGGAATTTCAACGAGGAAATTTTAATCTCACAGCCTTTTCTGATTCTTACTGGGCTAGAGATACCTTTGATCAAAAATCCACTACAGGATATTGTGTTTTCCTTGATCCCAATTTTGTCTTTGGTGTGCTGAGAAACAACCCACTATGGCAAGGTCACCCTCTGAAGCGGAATACAGGGCATTGGCTCAAACTTTAGCCGATTTACTGGTTACAGATGCTTCTCAAATAATTACATATTTCTACTAACACACCAACACTATGGTGTGACAATCTTTCTCCCCTTTCTCTTACCTCAAATCCAGTCTTTCATGCGCATAGCAAACATATAGAAGTCGATTACCATTTCGTCAGAGAGAGAGTTACTTCTAAACAATTGTTAATGCAACATATTCCCACATCTGATAATCTTGCTGATTTGCTTACACCTCTTACATCTTCTCGGTTTCATACTCTTCGTTCCAAACTCATGGTTTGAAATCTTCCCATCAGTTTGCAGGGGGACGATAAAGTATTGGAAGCTAAGGTAATTGAAGCTAAGCTTGCAACCTCATCTCAATCATAGAAAATGGAGTGTACAAACTCATATCACAAAATAGAGCAAACGGAAATAGGAGCAATTATGGAAAGGCTTAGGCTATGCATTTAAGTATAACTAACTAACCAGATTCTATTAGTGAGGCACGAGTATAGATTGGGAATTATTCCTATAATAATAAGTTTAAATACCATTGTAATCAATCTTGAATTCTTAGTGAGTAATATCGCATCTTTGTTCTACTCTTTCATATTGAATATTTTTTCTTTGAAGTAAGATGCTTTAATATTTTCTATGTATTATGTCATTATACTAGCCAGACTTTTCGAATGAAAAATATATTTTTCAGCTACAATAAAAGAAAATACTTTTAGAATAAAAATATATTTTTTAGCTATGATAAAGAAAATTGTTTCTCAGTAGAAAATTTAGAAGATTTAAAATCGAAGAGTTGCGATAACGTATAAATATGCTAAGAAATATGTTAAACTCTATATTCAACGACGTTAGGAAGTTTAACTACATTACAACATGAATATTATAAGGACAATTTAGTGCATAAAGCTCCCGCCTATGCGGGATCCCCGGGCTGATAAAACCTACATTAGGATAAAAGAGTCAAATTCTTGACCTACAAGCTAGTGAGATATATATAAAAAAAAAAAGCTAGTGAGATATAGAGACTCTTGTAGGCTACATTAATCTTATTGATTAATTATTTTCATGCAATTTGAAAAGCAAAAATACTATGTGCATAGATGCATATCACATATCCGAGCACACTCGTGCACATGGGATAAGTCTCATACAATTATGGGCTCACTACATGTGCCCAAATTTGTGTATGTACCCAAACCTATTTTAAAAAGTGTACATTATAGATATGTTTCATTTTACAAGGTTATTTATGGATAAATCCTTTTAAAAAATTATATATTCCACTAGGTCTTATTTTGAATATTCAAAAAATGGAAGACGTTTGTACCCCTAGTTGTTAATAATGGCATCACAATATATATGGAATGATTTCTATTATATTTAATATTTCAAAAACTTTGCCCTCATAGATTGAAATGTATATTGGTAACTGCTCTTAAAAATCAGATTACAATTTGGGAAACGGAAACCACATGATGTAGATGCTAAGATCCTTCCCTATTAAAGCAAAAAACTTCCCTAATATCAATATTGTGTATTCCATATCCTCTTTTGTGTTTTTTAGTTAGACATTCTAATTATTTCAATCATCAACTCCATTCCAATAATCGGATCTGTTATGGAGTTTTTTTTGGTAGGACATTTCAACTATGAGAAAATTGAAAAAGAGATCTTGATTTCTCATTAGTTCTCAAAATGAATTTTTTTTTTTCATGTTATACTATTGTTGCATAACTGACTGACTCTATATTATTTAACCAATATAATCAATATAACTAACTTTTCTAACTAACTAAGGACTCTTCTGCTACACTTTACAGCTGATATTTCATTGCTAAGCTAATTCTCATTTAGCTAATTCATGTATTCACTAACATTCCTCAGCAAGCTAATGGAAGGGACTTGACATACCATTAGCTTGGAATGCAATTGAGTAAACCTGGTACCAACTAATGGTTTAGTTAAGATGTCTGCAAGCTAATGTTCAGTGCCAATATGACAAAGCTGTAGATGTTTGGAGGTAAGTCTTTCATGCACGTAATGATAGTCAACTTCAATGTGCTTACTACGAGTATGGAAAATAAGATTCGCAACCAAAGAAAGAGCTAAAGTGTTATCAAAAAATAGTATAGGAGTAGATGTGCTAGTAATTCGAAAGTCTGCTAATAACATTTGTAGCCAGCTTAAGTGGATAGAAATTTGGGGAAATCAACACGTATATTGTTATTGGTGAATTGGGAATTTTTGACAAGAGCTACAATTTTTTTTTGAATTGTGTAAATTTAAGTAGGTCAAGAAATCTAGATTGTGGGTTGTTAACAATTGGGTTTTGTTTTAAAATTAAAGGTAAACGGTGAATTCACGGGTGAAACTAAATATAAATTCTCATATAGTTGAGAATAAATGAAAGAAATTTTTGTAAATATTTTAGAATCTAAGAAAATAATGAAAATGGCTTAAACATTATTGGTAGTTAATTGTGAATTGCAGAATTTGGTGAGAGGAACCTAGTTGTGGGTGTAGACTTATATTATATTAATATAATAAAAGATAAATGATTAAATTTTTAGAAAGAATGGTAATTGTTGATGAGAGAAACTCTGGTTAAGGAGTTGGACTCAGTTTAAAACTGAATAAAGAGGTTAATGATTAAAGATAATGAACCGGATTTGATGTGATAAGTTAGGGTTAACTAAGTTGTCAAAAGTTAATTCGCGTGGGTATCTTGCTTGTTTTCGAGGTCATCATTAGGGAGATGTCATTTCTGTCACGTCCTAACCTTGTGTAATATACTATTCATATAAGTAAATCCATATGAGCCAAAAGCTAACCAGAATCCTACTAAACCGGAAGAAGAATTAAAAATCCGACTTCTAACTTTCACTTCAAGGAAAATGTTGATTAATCAAGGTAAAACATAAGGTTAAAATCTCTTTTCGAGGTTGAAGTAGATCAACACCCTCCAATATCATATCCAAACCATACCCAAAAGCATTAACTCAAAACCAACTTTAATTTGCAAACAAGTGAGAGATTTTCAGGAAGAGAGGACCGCTCGAGTGGTCTCACCTCCGTTTGAGCGGACAGTGCAGAAACTGCAATTTTAGCACAGATTCTACGACCAATTTTTGTGATAAATTTTTTTAATGCATTCAAAAGCATGATACTGCATGATAAAGATGGTTTAGGTCATTAGGAAGGCTTGCCAATTTAAATTTCAGAGTCTTAACGCTTAGAGAGTAAAACCGGTGGTTAACACTTGTGTTTTGAAAACGTTGTCAATGTATGGTTTGAAATTCCAATTGTGAAGCCCCTACAAACATACATACACTTGCCATAGACCATCTTAGTCATCTCCTAGGAATCTAATTACAAGACATCACCTTATAGAAGAGTGTTAGCCTAAAGATCTTTCAATCAAGCCTTTATTTTGTTTTGACTTATAACAACCAATTGATTTGATCATTTGAATGTTAATCTTTTACCTGATAAATCTGGTATCATCATTTTGATGATGTTTGGATTTGATAGATATAATAATCAAATAAATTTTTTTATTTAATTGTTAATCTTACAAAATCATCATGATTAATCAAGGGCCTTAATATTAACATTCATTTGCATTAGAAATTAAGGAAATTGTTAGCCTTGGTGTTTTTGATCATCTTTATGTATGTTCATCATATGTTCAATGTATAAGCATATTGTTTTGATCATGATTGCACTAAAGACTTGTTTGTATGTGAGTTAGTATTTTTTAGGTATATATATCTTGAAGCTTAGCATAAATCAAGAGAAGACAAGTATTGGACAGTCTGACAAGATTTAGGTAATCAAGAGAAAAATGGTTCAGTCAAGACATTAAATGGATCGGCTTTTTCATTGAGCAAGGAAGCTCAGAACAATGCCAAAGAGTAGATCATACTCAATATCAAGATAGGCAAGACAGCACAAGGCTGTGAACCCTGTTGAGAGTTGAGATTTAAGGTTATAAAAAAGGGAAGCAGCGACACCATGAAATGGCAAAGCTCATACCTTAAGATGTGTTGATCAAGAAGTACAAACAAGCTCAAACCTTGCTTGTTACCTGAAGTGCCTCGGCAGCAGAAAAGAAGAAGACAACATCCTCAACATCAAAGTAGTGGTTTGAAGTTTTCCTTGTAAAAATCAAAGCTCAAGATTATCAAATTCAAGTGAAGATTTTGAAGATCAAGGGAAATTGAGAGTTGGGAGTATTGATTTTTGCCTAGTCTAAGGAGAGATCAAAATTCAAGTCCAATCTCCTTGAAGATCAATTATTTGAAGAAAAAGACTTTGAAAGCTTAGAAGATGGAGAATTTCAGTTTTGGGAAGAAGCAGAACAAAGATTCAAACCCCAGAGAAGAAGTTTCGACACCCTAATGATTCTCAACAGAGGATCAAACTGACATACCCTCAGTATTCCGGGGATAACATTCTCTACCAAAGGAATTTGAGTTCAAGACTTGCTTCATTGGAAAGAGGACTTCCAGAACTTCAATATGGATATAGTTGACCCTATTTGGAGTTCAATCGAAGAATAAATGATCTGTTGAAGTCAGCTCTAAAATACTGAAACGTTTGAAGTCTAAGCTCATTTTCAGCAGAAGAAAATTTGAACACTTTTAGTTGAAAGTTCGACACCTTCTGGTAAGTAGCAAAAAAGTTCGATACTTTTAGTTAAAGTTTTAACACTTTCAGCTAAAGGGAGAAGAAGTTTGTCACATTCAGTCCAGAGGTTCGTCACCTTTGCTTAAGGTCTGAGACAAAGAAAAAGTTCGACACTTTTTAATATAAAAGTTCGACACTTTTCTAATAGGAAGAACTATGTTCGTTACTTCCAGTAAAAGGGTTCGTCACGTTTTACCAAGACAAAGGACATCTCAGCACTGATGTTTCAAGAGAAAAAGTTTGACACTTTTATTCAAAAGTTCAACACTTTCTGTTGAGTCAAAGCTCGTCCATTTAGAAGCCAGGTTCGTCCCTTCTGAAGAAAAGTTCATCACTTTGGAAGCCACGTTCAACCTGAAGCCTCGAAGAAAAAAGTTCGACACTTTGGAAGAAAGGGTCGACACTTTTGTGACTGGGTCAGGAGAAAAGTTCAGCATAATACTCATAAGGTTCACAACTTTTATCCTGAGCCTTTTCTCTCTTCTCGAGCCAAATAAGGTTCGACACTTTGGAAAAAAAGTTCCACACTTTTTACAGTTCCAGTGCAAATAAGGTTTGTTACTTTTATGGAAAGTTCATCACAATCCCAAGCAGCTAAGAAAGGTTCGACACTTCTCAGAAAAGGTTCGACACTTTCGCACGGGTATTTGAAAATCTAGTGCTGCAACGACTCTATTTTTCTTTCCAACGGCTATATCTTCTCCTACAATGGACATATCTTGTAAAAGGCTATTTAAGGGGAAAGATTTGAAGTTTCAAGGGTTGGAGAACACAAGAGAAAAAGGGATTAATAATCACAACGATCTTTCCCCTGTTTATAGCTCAGTTTTTAAATTCTTACTCTTTGAGCTTCACTTTAGTTTCTCTCTGGTTTTTCTATACCAATCATTGTACTCCTCTTCTCTACATATTTCTCATTGATTTTAATTCGTATTTACAAAGAGAGAGAGTGAGTGAAATCATTGTAGTGAGTTTCAAATTGTAAATCACCTCACTAAGGAGGATCACTACCACTACTATAACAACTCTGTTCCAGCCAGGTTATGCTTCACCTTTGAAGGAAGAATAGGCTTTAATTGGCCTTCAAAAATAAAAGGTTGGAAGATAGCCTGTAAATCTTCTAGGTCGGAGGATAGCCTATAAATCTTCTGTATAAGGTTTAGAGTGTATACGTAAGCAGCTCCCGTAGTGGAAACTCAAGTGTGCTTGAGAGAGTGGACGTAGGCTGGGATTTGGCCGAACCGCTATAAACCTTGTGTTGTTGTTTGCTTTTCTTTTTCTTTCTCTTTACATTTCTTGCACTTTAAATATTTTACTTTCCACTGCATATTCTCTTAGTTGTTTAAGTGTTTGAGTTTTCTAAAAGAGAAGAATTAGAGAATAAAATTGCTATAAGTTTTTGCTATTGAACCTATTCACCCCCCTCCTCTAGGTTTCACATCTGAGCCACCAGCCTCGACTGACAATAACTAGCTACATTATTAAGCTAAATATGCTGCTCTACTACAAATAGAAACTAAGTATTCTCCCCCTTTTGTCCCAAAGTGTAAAAGAGGAAAGATACACAATGTAAAGAGAACAAAAATAAGTAAAAGCAGAAAACATGTAGCTGATCATCCTCCTCAGATGAGGACTCTGTATCAACATCATGGCGAGGTTGTTGGGCAATGAAGGTAAGACCCTCGACAACTACTATTAAGTCAACAGACAAGGTGTTCAGTTGCTGTTGGAAGGCAATCAGCACACAGTCGATATATTGGAACCGGATGTCATATCGGGCTAGCATCTGGGTCTAAGCAACTACGTGATGAAGGATCTGGGTCTACACATCATTGGAAGGAGCGTCACTTATTGATCGGCTAGGAGGGATGTCTGGCATGTATGAAAGCCTTAGAAGATCACCCTGAGGAACCTCAAGGGGTATAGAGACATCGTCAGCTACATCTAGAGGCGTGGGCTGAGCGACAACTGGTTACGGTGATGGAGGGGCCATATGCCGATGCTCGTTATGGGTCGGATGAATGTCGAAAACACAGGCTCCAATGGAGGATAGGCCGACTATAGATGATCAACAATATGTATGGTGGTGGCATCGGGAAACATATGGGCAGAGCTCTTAGTGAGCATCTGCCATGTGATATCACCCTACGGATAGAGCATAGGCTTTTTGTCGATCTGGGGGACCGACTGAGCCTGACAAAACCTGGTGATCAAAGAAGTGAACGGGATCCCGACTGTGCTAGAGATCAACGAGAGTATGATTCGATAATATACCAAATGTGATAGGTGAGGTCAATGGAATATCCACGACCAATCACATAAAGAAGTTAAGCCTAGTATACAGGAATGTCCAATGTGTGTCCGGTGGAATCGATGATCGATGCTATAATACGGTGCAACAACCGATTGTGAGGTGCAAGGTGATGGGAGTGAAGAATAATGAGATGACTAAAGACACCATTGGAAAGTTCCCGAGAAACCTCAGCACGGAGAGGATGGATGCCGTCAGGAATGGGATACTAGGTGTCAGCGACGCGAGGGATATGGTAAATGGTGACAATATCTAAAATCGTGAATGTCAGCCGATGAACCCGTATCATAAGGGAGAAGAAACGAGTAACCATATCAACAGCAGTCACGTTGGAGTAGAACTTCCGGACCATATCCAGAAGCCCCTCACCGTCACCAAAACACAACCCGAGCCAGCCTCGCTGCTCAAACTGAGCTGCGAGCACAACGGGGGAAAACTATCAAATGTCGATATTCCTCTTAATGAGAATACCATGAGTAGAAATGATTGCTTAAGCCTCCTCGGCTGTGTTAGTAGGAAAGCAGACAGGGAGAGCATCGGGATCTACTTTTGTGACTGAATGAGCCTTATCCTCCGGCGAGGAAGATGAGGAGACTAAGCATACCCAAGCTGAAAAGAATAGAGAAAAACACAACAAAGAAAGGAGCGGACGCAAGATCCTTACCTGAAGTCGATGGAGGACGAATAGGAATGTAAGCCATGTTAATATTCGAATGATGAGACGTGAACTGAAAACCCAAGAGACACCGGTAGCGAGAGCGAGCACCGGTGGGAGTGGAAGCTGAGAGGGAGGAGAGGAAGAGAGTTTTATAGAAAGGGACGGGAATGAGAAAATGAGGGAATGGGAGCAACGGAACAGGCGCTGCAATTAATTTATAGGTTGAGTTCCGCACAGGCGCTCGAGCACTCAACGAGCGCATGCATTGCGCTTAGATGCTCTACAAGCGTAGGCCACTGGAGTTATTTTTTTATGAAAATAAACTAAGGGTTATCTTAGTAGTAAAAACATACCCAAAGATCACACTCTCCCCAAACCGAATACCCAACAAATGAGATAAAAACTCACCTAAAACCTCTCAAATGACTCCTCCTTAACCCATGCTCACAAAAAGGCAAGCAAAAACAAAAATATATAACATAATAAACTAAAATTGCCTATTATAAGTATGAATGTGATATAAGCTCCAACCAAATAACTCACTTATGCACATAAAACTTGAGAGATTTGCATGAAAATCTATAACCAATGTATCTATATACAATTTCACGTGATAACTCAAGTATATATAGTTCATGTCATCTCTGTATTAATTGTGAACTGTAAACTCGGCGTGTAGGAGTAAAGAACTTGACAAGGTATAAGATGGAATCAAATCCTATCATAAGGAGATAAACTATCTGCTTGAAATAAGAAGGCAAATCCAAAGTATTTGGACCTTCAGATTTAGCACAAATCTTAATCTTATTAACCAAGAGTCACACACGTAAGCTCTTTCCCATATTTAACCCATGCTAAACATTATCATATATTTTTATTTTTTCTTTATTTTAATTTTTTGTGTGATACTTGTGTTGCACAAATTGAGTATAGATATTTTAATTATCAAAAGGGGCGCAATAATAATAACATACACCGAACGTAGGCGGTTACTCATACAAAGTAACGACTTACACCTACAATAGGCGATCATTCAAATGCGGAACCAGACAAGAAAAAGTTTCTCAAGATAAACCACAAATATAAATCAATCTAAATCAGGGATTGAATGATCATAGAAAAATTGCAAGAATTAAGACTGACGTGTGACTCACATGAATTAAACTCCCAATGAGTGTGAGCAAATAAATAAGAGATCATGACTATCGACACAGTACAAATGCAAGTAAAATTGAACAAGAAAGAGGATATTCCAAATTTTATGAAAATTGATCAAATAATTATGCTTGACAAGAGTAATAGTCACATTATATTTTATACATGATTATCTTAAGCACGTCAAGCACACAAGCATGCAAAAAGAAAAATTAAAGAAGAGTAAAATAACATAAAAAAATATCTCATGACATTACTGTTGGGAAACAGAAGCGTAAGGTTTTAAAAAATCGAATCGGGACTCGTTTTTCGTGAATACCTACGTGCTAAACATGCATTGACAGAAGTTATACCTTTAGAGATTGTCGAAAATCTCAAATAAAAATCCATACATCGAATGAGACGACCCCGGGACCTTCTCACGTATGGACCTTGCACGTATTCGTCTCCGGTGTGTGGGCACCAATCCGATACGAACTCCTTAGCTTCAAACACACAAAGATCCTCACCAAAACTCAAGAACCGAGAGAGGGAGAGGAGCTAGGTGTGGCGGCACTCTGATTATGGAGGCTAGGGCTTTTTGTTTTAATTCTAATACTTTATATGTATAAGCCACCATGTATTTTTAGGAAATTAATATAACAATTATTCTCCTTAAAAATACATAGACATATATATAAAATATATATTAAAACTCCCAATATAGGGGCCGGCCATATTAGAGAGAATGGGAGAATTATTCTCCTAAAATCTCTCCAAATATAGATGTATATCTATCCCATATGCAACATTAGGAAACCACGTATATTATATCCCTAAATCCATGTATGGAATATACACTAACACCCATCTAGGGCCGGCCACATGGTGAGAGAAATATAATATAATTTTATTATATTTTTGACATAAATAAATACATCAAAAATATATTAAGTGTATATTTAATTGTAAAAAAATAATATGCCATATACACTTTCCAAAAATAAATAATGCTCTCTCAATCAACAAGGCCGGCCACCCTTAGGGTATTCCCCAAAACCATTTTTCCATTAATGCCCCTAAACATTTAATTTAATACATTGAACGTCCCGGCGATAAAACCGAAAATCGAATTAAATTAAATAAAACCTGAAGCCAACCAAAAACACGTGTGTATAAAAAGGGGTACGTGTGGGATCACGAGGAAGTATAGGACTCGGGCTAATTGTATGAGAATACCTGATATCCTTAACTCAAGCCCCGAGTTAGTCCATTCTCGCACGAGCCAGGACTTATTCCACTAAAGGCCCTGACTGAACTCCCGGC
>JAULLG010360616.1:0-16824 GCA_035668355.1 Sarracenia leucophylla
GACTCCACCGCAAACAATATAGTAAGACCCCTTGACTCATCTGACTGTAAGTCATAGCTGTCGATGTCCTCCATCATCCTCCACTCCCGTATCGCTATACCAGCAAGTGTGCCTAATGACTTTCGGCTTAGGGCATCATCCACAACACTGGCCTTGTCGGGGTGGTACTGTAGGCCGAAATCCTAATCACTGAGGAACTGCATCCATCTCTGCTATCTCTAATTCAAATCCTTCTAGGTGAAAAGATACTTCAGACTCTTATGGTCGGAAAACACTTCGAACATCTCCTCGTACAGGTAGTGTCTTCATATCTTTAGAGCAAAAACGATCGTCGCTAACTCCTAGTCATGAGTCGGGTAATTCTTCTCATGAACCTTCAATTACCAGGACCCATAAGCCACCACTTTTTTCGGCTGCATCAATACACAACCGAGACCTTCCTGGGAAGCATCACAATATACAGCATAACCTACTCCCCTCTTTGGTATGATCAAGATGGGTGCACTGGTCAACCTCCCCTTCAGCTCCTGAAATGTTTCTTCACAATTTTCATCCTAAACAAATCCAATACCCTTGCGCGTAAGGTGTGTTATCGGTGCAGTAAGTCTAGAGAAATCACTCACAAACGGAAGGTAGTATCTGGCAAGACCCAGAAAACCTTGGATCTCAAATACTGACTTAGGTTGTTCCCAATTCATTATTGCCTCAACCTTTACAGGATCCACCGCTACTCTCTCACTTGACACCACGTGTCCTAGAAATTTGACTTCGGAAAGCTAAAACTCACATTTATCGATTTTCGCATAAAGTTTGTAATCCCACAACAACTATAGGGAGATTCATAAGTGCTCCTCATGTGCCTCATCAGATAGAGAATAGATGAGAATATCATCTACAAAAATCACCACAAACTGATCTAAATACAGCCGGAAGATGTGGTTCATCAAATCCATGAAAGTGGCTGGTGCATTGGTCAATCTAAAGGCTATAACCACAAACTCATAATACCTATACCACGTGCGAAAGTCCATCTTCGGAGTGTCCTCCTCCCTTACCCTCATCTGATGGTGCCCCGACCTCAAATCAACCTTCGGGAAGCATGCAGATCCCTTTAACTGATCAAATAAGTCATCTATGTGGGGCATCAGATACTTATTCTTCACTGTTACCTTATTAATCTTGCGGTAATCGATGTACAAGTGAAGCGACCCATATTTCTTCTTCAAAAATATGGCTGGCGCAGCCCACGATGACACACTCGATCGAATGAAACCATTATCCTCCAACTCCTATATCTGGACCTTTAACTCAGCTAGTTTGGCGGGAGCAAACCGATAAGAAAGCATAGAAATGGGGCCGGTCCCCCGTATCAACTATATCAAAAACTTTACTTCTCATTGTTGGGGAAGCTCTAACAACTTAGATGGAAAGACATCTGAAAAATCACAAACTACCAGAGGGAGATCAACGTGTAGGGGCTGATCCCCGTCAAGGGTGAGAGCCGCGAGTAGAGAGCTAAGGCACCCATCATGAAAAGAAGAACATGAGGGTGCCGAACCATCATCCCAATCCCCAACAAAAGAAAGAGACTCCCCCTCAAGCGTGTAAATGGTGACTCAACATTGGTCACAATCAATATGAGCACGAAAGGTTGCTAACGAGTCCATCCCAATGATGAGATCAAAGAAGCTCATGTCGAGGACAACAAAATCAAATGACAAATGATGATGTGCTATAACAATCTCACAGGCTCTACATATCTGACTGACCATAGCCGTTACCCCAATCGGGGTATCTATATGCAATGCATGGTCTAACTTTCCCACAACCATACCCAAAGATGCTACAAATGCAGATGCTATAAAGGAATGGGATGCTCCCGTGTCAACAAGCACTCGTGCACACGATCGGTAAACCAAAAATGTACCTCTAATAACGGATGGTCTGACGATAGAATATAAAACTGTTGACACTGCCTATACTGCTAACGTTCCAGGTGCCCCTAGTGTGGAACCTGGCTCTGCCAATGCATAATTCTTCCCTGATTACCCCCGTTGGCGGTCTTCTAGATTGGGCTGAGTTGGTCCCCCCTCCGCTCCTCGGTGCCTGCACTCTACACTGTTGCTAAGACTGTACTAGCCCCTGTCGGCTCTGCGCTTGCTGACCTCGTGATGGGTTCGATGCACCTTACGCTGCATGAAGCTGGGGGCATTCCCGCTTCATATGACCCTGTTGCCCACAGTGATAACAAGCCATCGCCAACCACTGAGGGCACTCTCGCTTCTTATGTCCTGTTTGGCCACAAACGAAACAAAGCCCGTTGTTAGGGTCGGTATTTCCTGGTAAATGATTTGATGAAGCTGCTACTGAATGTGTCTTCTGGAAATAAGATCCTGAGAAGAAAGATTGACCCCCTCTCAAATTCCTCTTCTTGGATTGTTGTCCAGAAGACTAAACCCCCCCATGTTGGTTTTGGTGACCACCCATCTCCGCTCTTCTTATCTTATGCTGAAGTGTTCTCCATAGTGATAACGGTCTCCACCAATTGGGTATAGGTCTTCAACCTCAATGCTACAACTCGGTTCTTGATGGCAGGGTGCATGCCCCTCTCAAAATGTCTCATCTTCAGTTTTTCAGTAGAGACAATCTCTGGAGCATATGTCGACAATTTTGCAAACTTGGCCTTATACTGAATCACCGACAAGGTACCCTGAGTAAGGGTCGTAAACTCCTCGTGATATCCTACCTTTGATGATGCCATAACATACTTTTCTAGAAAAGCCTCAGAAAAGGCTTCCCACGTACTAGCTACGGTGGTCTTTGTAAACTCCCACAACTCATCCGCATTGTCGTGCAACTGAAAGGTAGCCACCCTTTTCTTCACCTCACTATTCATTATGCCTAGCATGTCGTAAATCTTGTTAGTCCTCCTCAACCACGTAGTGGCTGCCTTTGGATTTGGCTTACCATTGAACATCGGAGGATTCATCCTTAAAAAATCCCTTGTTGCCTCTGTCGCCCTCGGGTCGGGGGCTGGTGTTGGCACGAGCACGGGTACTAGGACCGTTGCTGACTCTAGTGCCGGCATGTTCCTACCCAAAGCTGCTGTCAACAGTTTGATGGCGTCAAGAACTTCCCGGGAAGCATCTACTCCACCTACAGGCATCCATGGCGCTGTGTCCTATACCCCGAGAGCCTGTAGAGTTATGTGGTTGATCTCAGAGTCCTGTGGTGTCGTGCTCTGGATCTCAGGAATCTCATTTCTAGAGCAGCCTCACCCGTAACCTTTCTCTCATCTTTGTGCCATCTGATAACTACACTCAAAGATAGAATAAACTATAAGTCAGATAAAACTCATCAACATACTCTCATCTTTCCGGACAAGTCAACTGTAGTCCCATAACAAAACTCTCTAAAGAATATGCTACCCTCAACCACTATAACGCCACACTACATCATCATATATTGAGGAGATTCTTTCGAATGATATCTTAATTTGAACCACTCGTCTGGATTTCCAAGTAGAATGGACGTTAGCTAGGCGTCTTTCTAAATGGAACCCCAAACCAATAAATCAGACGCCGAAATAAGAAATAGCACCATTAGAACCTTACCTCCATGCCCACATAGTCAAACAACATGCGCACATAATTCACATCGCATACTGAGCATATAAGCGTACATAAAATGAAGATGCAACATGCAAGTCATCCCTCACGAAGTGACACACTCATTCCCACGGTTCCAAAGTATTCAAGCCTATGCTCTGATACCAAACTGTCACGTCTTGACCTTCGGTGTATTAATAAAATCTTAATTTAATTATCTAATTTGAACTTTGTTGAAATCTTCACAATTTTTTATATAGCAAAATTTAACTTCATAGCCTCCATTTTAAAATAATTATAATACTCTAAATGAGTACAAAAGAGGGGAGTTTAAATAAAAATTTTATTAAAAACTTCAAATTTAAACCAACCAGAATCAACAACCCAGGTTCAGGGGTATCGCTCGAGCGATCCCTCCTCTGCTCGAATGATCACCACTCTAGTGACACCTCCTTCGCTCAAGTAATCACAACAAAAAAACTGCATTTCTGCTAAACTGTTGCAATCATTAATAGCTTCCCAACCCAGTAATTCTAACTCAAATTACATAAACTGGTCTTCACAACAGTATATAATAAAATGTACTATGACATTAAACCCATCCCCCAACTTCTTACAATTCCAATTTACAAAGATTTGAGTGAGAGTGTAAGTTTTTAAGAGATGGAAAATGTAAGATAAATTAATAAACAAAATTTACTTTAACTCCTAATCTTCTTACCCAATACCAACCGTACTCTCCCAATTCAATATAAGTATGAGCATTCAACCATAAATTCGACAACAAGAATACCAATCTTATTATCAACCACCTTACCACATCCAACTACCCAAGTTCCTCACAAATGCATGCAAGTATAATGAGAGGCCTTACGGCCTTACAAACTTATTAAGCCAAATCAAAGAAATGTTACATCCTATAAACTAGCAATGGATTTATTCCTCAATCTACCAATTAGTGGCCTAAATAAATAGAGATATATCTACGAGTCCCACGTCGATGGTGACGGGGAGTGCACCAAGTCTTACCTACTCCTCAGCTATTGCTTTACCTATATCATCTGGGTTGTTTTTATAAGACAATAAAAATAATTTTATGAGATAACGCTCATAGGAAAAATGATGAATCACAAACACAAATAATATAAATTAATGATGATGCAATAGTGATAGGATTACCATGCATAATCACTTATTTGTTATCTTTGAAGATAACCTTCTACCTTCTGTGTTGCTTTACGCACACACAGTGAAATGTATTCAAACACTTAACTCGTAAAATGGTTAAACTTCGAATCGTCTCATACATTCACAAAATAAACTTCTTAAATTTGACTCTCATGGAGCCATACTCGCTTATGGATGGGCCGTCCGATAGCTCATCAGGAGCTGATAACTTTGTCACTACTTAAAGGATGGACCGTTCTATTACTACTCAATAACAACCACAAATACAACTACAACTTCTAGCACAAATATAATTTATACTTATCAAATTATTGAATCCAAAGGGGAGAGCCTAGGCTAACACGTGTATCTTCCCACAAACTGAATGTTTAGGCTATGTATCTTCAAATTCAACAATGTTGAGGCTATGGAGAATGTTGCAGATAGAGGCCCTTGGCACTTCTCTTGGAAACTGATTATATTGAGAAAATGGGGAAGGAATCTTAAATTTACGAAGGAATCAGTGGCGAAAATCCCAGTTTGGGTGAAGTTGAGTGATCTTCCTTTGGAATACTGGAACAATAACTGCTTGAGTAGAATAACAAGCTCTTTGGGTAGACCTTTATATATGGACAAAGCTACGACAACTAAACAAAGACTTTCTTATGCTAGATTCTGTGTGGAAGTGGATGCTACGAGACCTCTTATCCTGGCTTTATCTGTTATCAGCGCTGGAGCTACAATGCAAGTTAGGGTGGAGTATCAGAATCTCCTGTCTATATGCTCTCAATGTAAAGCTTTTGGTCACTCTACGGAAAAGTGTAAGTTGAAACAAGCTGCTATCTCTAAGGAAGGGTGGAATTTAGTGGGTAAGGGCAAAGAAGTTGCAGGTGAGTAAGTCGAAGGTGATACTCAGTCTAATCCTTCCACCTCTTCTCTTAGTAAGAGGGAACCTGGATTGGGAAAGGACGATCAGTATGTTGATGAGGAGGAGAATATTGATAAAGAGGTATCTATCCAATCTCAGTCACATACGCAGAATGTTGAAGTTAATTAGGTGGTATCTACTACGGCATAGAAGATTGTCCCTTCCTCTCCGAAGGTTGCTGAACAGGGTCAGGGGTCAGTGAGTGTGGACAGTGGGTCTGGTTCCTTGGCCGAGCCTCACTCTCCCTCTCCAAAGAAGATTGTGTGCCCAAAATCGAAGCCTTCAGATAGAAAGCAGGGGAGTAGTAGTAGCAACAAAAAGAAAAAAAGTTAATCTATGACTTATCTCTTTTCTTGGAACATTTGGGGTTTGAATAGTGGTCTGAAACAACAGGAGCTGAGGAATTTTGTTATTACTTCTCAAGCTCATATTTTTGCATTAAACGAAACAAGGATATCCCAAACCAATTCTTCTTCTGTTTTTGATAAAATTTTGCCAGGATGGAACTTAGCTAATAATTATGTTGCTGCTAGTTTGGGCCCTATCTGGGTTTGTTGGGACCCCATTTTTGTTATTGTTTCAATTTTAGAGTTGGGTAATCAATGGATACATAGTTCTGTTACTTTTTTGAAGGAGAAATTATCGATAGATATTACTTTTGTTTATGGGTCGAACTATTATTTGGAGAGGAAAGAGCTTTGGGAGAAGCTGAAATTCCTCGCCCTACCCTTTCCTCTGCTCCCTGGTTGGTCATTGGGGATTTTAATGCCATTAGATTCCCTTACGAGAAGTTTGGTGGTAATACTGCTTGGCCCGTGTATATGGACGACCTCAACAATTGTCTTTTTGAATATGATTTGGAAGACCTGCGTTACAGTGGTATTCAATTCTCCTGGTCAAATAATCAGCGGGGAGGAAAATTCATTAATTCTAAAATCGATAGGGCTTTAGTGAATGAGACTTGGATTAAGGTCTTTGCCAACTCTTATGCCTATTTTAGTTCCCCTGGTATTTCTGACCACTCTCGGGTTGATATAAAGCTGAATGTTGAAGTTGCCAAGTCTCGTAAACCTTTTAAATTTTTTGATTTCTAGGCTAGAGATCCAAAGTTTCTCCCGATAGTCCGAGAAGTGTGGAGAGCCCAGATTGAAGGCTCTCATATGTTTTGTGTTTATAACAAGCTTAGGCTCCTTAAATCTATGTTAAGGAAGCTGAACCGTGAGTCCTTCGGTGACCTTCCAAACAGAGTTTTGGAAGCTAAGCAAAATCTGGATATGCTGCAACAAAATCTTGATGTGTTGCCTAGTTGCGAAGTCCTTCAGGTGAAAGAAAGGGAGGCTTATAGTTACCTTATGAATTTAAAGACTGCGGAAGAGAGTTTCTTTAAACAGAAATCTAGAATTCAATGGCTCAACCTGGGGGATCAAAATACTAAGTTCTTTTTGAAATCTATTAATTTTCAGAGAAATAAATCCCATATTAATGCTATTACTCGGGATGACGGTGTAGTGTGTGAAACTAAGGAAGATATTGTCAATCACATTGTTGGTTATTACCAGGAGCTGCTGGGTACAACCAAACCCTTGAACATATGTGCAAAAGAGGATATTGAAGCAACTATAAAGAAGAAGCTAACCAAAGAAAGTTCTAATTTTATGATTAGGGACATTTCGGAGGAGGAAATAAAATCGGTTATGTGGTCTCTTAAGTCCAACAAGGCTCCTTGGCCCGATGGATATTCGGTGGGTTTTTTCAAAGAAGCTTGAGAGGTAGTAGGAGAGGATATCATCAAGGCTATAAAAGGTTTCTTTGTGTCTGGTAATATGTTAAAAGAGGCTAATACCACTCTTATAGCCTTAATCCCTAAAGTTCCCAATCCGACATCCATAAAGGAGTTTCGGCCCATTTCCTGTTGTAATACGATCTATAAATGCATAACTAAAATTATTGCTAACAGGTTGAAGGGTGTTCTGCAGGAGATTATTTCCCCTTGCCAGTCAGCTTTCGTTTTTGGTAGACGTATTTCAGATAACATCTTTTTATCTAAGGAACTTCTTCGGGATTATCATAAATCTACTAAGGGCCCGAGATGTGATCTTAAAGTGGACATTATGAAAGCTTACGACAATGTTAATTGGGAATTCTTGATTTCAGTTTTGCAATGTATGGGTTTCCACCCAAAGATGGTGAATTGGATCAAAGAATGTATAAGTACTCCATCCTTCTCTGTAAGTATCAATGGTGAGATCAACGGTTTTTTTAAGGGGAAAAAGGGTCTGCGTCAAGGTGACCCTCTATCCCCTTACTTGTTTGTTATTGCTATGGAAGTGCTGTCGGAATTGTTTGCCAATCATACAAATTGTGGTGGCTTTCAATATCATTGGCGGTGTAAGAAGGACACGATAGTTCACCTTTCTTTTGCGGATAACCTTATGGTCTTTGCTAGAGCGGATGTGGCTTCGGTCAAGATTATCAAGAAGGTGTTGGAGGATTTTCAAAGGTTGTCCGAACTATCTCCTAGCCCAGCAAAAGTGATGTTTTTTTCTCCGGGGTGGATCTCTCTCTAAAAAACGAGATTCTTCAAATTCTTGGTTTTAGAGAAGGCTCCCTCCCGGTGAGATATTTGGGTGTCCCGCTAATTGTTACAAAACTAAGTTATAAAGAATGTCGACCCCTCATTGATCGGATTGTGGGGAGAATTAAGGTTTGGACATGTAAGTGACTTTCCTTTGCGGGGAGGCTTTAACTTATTGACTCTATTTTGTTTTCTATGCTAGTTTATTGGTCATCCCTTTTTATTCTTCCAAAAAAGGTGTACAAAGATATTGAAGCCCTTATCCGGAGATTTTTATGGAGCGGACCTGAACTAAAAAAATCCGGAGCTAAGGTGGCTTGGGGTGAAGTTTGTGTTTCTAAAAAGGAAGGGGGTTTAGGTGTCAAATCATTAGTTTGTGGAATAAGGCAGCCGTTGCAAAGCATATTTGGTTCTTACTAACGGGAGGGATCAATTCGGTTTGGTGTATGTGGGTTAAGTCTAACATCCTCCGGGGAAGATCCTTTTGTGGAGTCAAAATTCCCCAAACGGCCTCTTGGGTTTGGAGGAAGCTTCTTCAACTTAGACCTCTTGTCAAGGATTTTTTTAAATACAAGATCGGAAATGGGGAGGACACTTTCCTATGGTAGGACCCATGGCATCCATGGGGCAACAATATTGAGAAGAAGGGCAACTGTATAGTTTATGACTTGGGTTTGAATATTTTGGCTAAAGTCAAAATGATAGTTAATGGGAATTCGTGGAGTTGGCCCCCAGTTTTCACAAGCGATCTTATAGAGTTGAAGGACTCTACAAATTTCCTTCCTAATGGAGAGGAGAAAGATGCCATTGGATGGTTATCCTCTGGTAGTAAGTTTTCTATCTCTTCCATTTGGAATATCATTAGACCTATGAAAGAAGATTGGAACTCATCCAATATTGTGTGGTTTAAGGGCCATGTCCCAAGATATAGCTTTATTCTTTGGTTGGCTATTAAGGGTAGACTGAGCACTGGGGATAAGCTGCAGTTTTTTGGCTCTCTCAGAAACTTGGGCTGTGCCTTTTGCGCAAAAAAGTTGGAAATTCACAGTCATCTATTTTTTTCGTGTCCTTTCTCTGCTCAGATCTGGAAAAGAATTTTGGAAAAATGCAATTTCAGTCATTGGGAGCTTTCTTGGCCAAACTGGATCCAGTGGGTTCTTGATTATTCAAAGGGGCCTTCGCTACAATCTTTTATCATTAAGTTGGCTTTCTCTATAACAGTTTATTTTATATGGAAGGAGAGAAACTTCAGGAAATTCCAATCTAAATCTAAAGTGGGCAAGGTCTTGGAAAGTGATATTGAGAATACTATTCGGGGGCGGCTTAATACTAGACGGGGGATCTTATTTAATCCAGAAAATGTTGTTTTCCAGCGCATTTGGGGTCTATCTTCTGCTATTTTTGGGAAAGTTTCGGCTGTTTTATAGATTATGCTTGCTTGGCTCTTATATAGCTTCTTACTTCTGGTTTTGTAATAGGTCCATATGGCTTCCATCCCCTAAAAGGAAGAAAGCTAGGAGGGCTTGATTTTGGGCAGGTATTATTTCCTGTCTTGTTTTTGTCTCCCCTAGCTATGTTGGGTTGTACATAACAAGTATAGTGCATTTCCCTTATGGCCTATGTAAGGGTTGTGAGGGTGTGTTATTTTGTTATGGTTTTGCTTTGCTGCAGTTATAGAGTAATGGTTAGGTTCTCCTACCATTTTTCTGTTTAAATGGTTTGGGAACCTCTCTTTTACTTTATTCTTTCTGGTCTAGCTTGGTGTACGTTTCTGTTGCTATCTGTAGGAGTTTTTGGCTTTCTTGGTTCTGTTTGTTTGTGTTCAGCTTGAATGCAGGCGGTTTCTTCCCTCCAAAGTTATTTGGTTTTTTGAGGAGTTTGGCTATTTTCTGCTTTTTGGTTCTTGGTGTTTCTGTTAGAGGTGGTCTGGCTTGCTGTTGTTAGCTGTGATCATTGGTGTTGGAGCTGCTATATAGCGCTATATCAGGTGGTGGGATTGGCATTTTCTGCTGCTGCTGCGGTTTGTGGTGTGTAATCTCTGCTGTGTCTTTTCGGTGTGTAGCTCTGTTTCTGTGTTTGGCTGTAGGGTTTGTTAGGTTTTGCTGTTAGGTCCTTTGTGGGCTTTGTTTATTGTTGGTTTTTTTTTAGTTTTGTCGCAGGCTTCTCCAGTCCTGTAGTTGGGTTGTCTTAGGTGTTCCTGTGTTGTTTTCTTTGGGTTTTTTTTGGGTTATCGGGTTCCTTTTGGGTTGTAAGGATTGGGGAATGCCCCTTGTATATTTGTAAATCTTTTTCTTTTTTTTATATGCAATTTTACCTTACCAAAAAAAAAAACATCGACCTAAACATGTCAATTTCTACTCAATTCGGGTTTAATTACATTCAAAAATAATTTATTTTACATTTAGAAAACTAATGTATAATTTCTCCCAAATTAAAGAAAACCCCCCATTCGTCAAACCCTAGTCCTAAGGCTAGAATCCTACTACATACCTCTAGATCGTCAATGGACATGTTTAGGTTATTCTAGACACTCTGAAATCCTGAACAACTTTTGCAAATTTGAACAACAATAGGTTAGGGTTCAGCCTACCCTTGATTTTACATAAAAATCGTCTCAAAACCTCAAATAATTCAAAATACTTCATGTAAACCATCATGGGTTTATAGGGTATCAAGATTCCTACCTTGAATCAAGAGTGTGAAGTCCCAAAATCAAAGAATCAACCTCCTAACCGAATGCCAACACCTAAAACGCAAAAGGGTTTCGATGAAAATCAAGAATACTACGTATAGATTGAATTTCTCATGAAAAATCAACGAGTTCTTACCTTTGGAATGCCTCAAATTGAAGTAGAACAACCCTTCACGAAACCCTAGCCACGTTCTCAATCGTCTCTGTCGAAGAGAAAACAGATGGGATATGAAATAACCAAAAAAAAAAAAATTTCAACTTCGTGATTTAGCAGACCTATCTGTTTGTGAAGACCACTCGAGCGGTCAAAAAGGTTGCTCGAGCGAACCCATCGCTCGAGCGGTCCTGGGGTTGCTCGAGCGAACCCTAGCCTGTTTGGGCCGTTAGAAAGTTTTCAAAACCGAGGCCCAAGTCATGTCCAAAACTCTTAAAACTTGGTCCGATGCCCTGGAATAATATTCCAAGGGTTCCAGAACACTAAGCTCGAATACCCGGGCCCGAATTAAGATCAAATTCTAATTAATAATAAAATTTTAACCGATTTCTTGTTGAAAATTCTTGAAACCCAATTTTAAACTAAAATCCGAAATTAGATCGGACCGGACCCTTAAAATTGAAGATGAAACAAAGGGTGAAGACATGGATCTGCTGAGTTGTCTGGGTAGAGGATAGGGAAGTTGATGTGAAGGAAAAGTAAAGTGTGAAATGTGGTGAAAGTGAGGTAATGATGAACTCTGTTTTGTTTCTTTTTGGGCCTTAGTGGTGCCACTCATGCAGAAAGGAGGAATTCTCGGATCACCTACTTTTGCATTGCTTCTTTGGAAGCTTGTTGAATGGCACCAGAAAATTGCCTACAAATGATATTAATTGATCGTAGAGGCTTTGGACCTAACAAGAATGCGACAATCTTGTGGAATTACATCTTTTTTTTTTTTCATTTACTGGGTTATTTGATTGGAGTAGAAACAATGAACCTCACAAGCAGACAAAACATTCAAATCGAGAGAAAGCAAATCCCAAAATCAATGGATTCACTCAACAGTGGCATCAAAAACTCTGGTTCAGTAAACAATTGAATCACAAACAGACTAAACATTCAAATCAAAAAACTCGATTAAGAATTGAATCAAAGTGTTGGTAAATGTCAAAAAATTCGATTAAGCATTGAATCAAAAAACTTGAATAAAAAATTCAAATCACAAACATTCAAATCACATATATCATAGATGGATCAAAAAACTATGGTTCAGTAATCATTATCTTCGATTTGAGTCAAAGCGTGAAAGAAAGAGTGCTAACCGATTAAGCATTCATCGGCGTCGTGTCAGGTCAGACCGGAGTTGGGCCAGTAATCTCCCCGTTGTTGTCTTGAGAGTCGTCACTCGTCTCGCCAGTCTCAGTCTCTCTGTGACTGTCGATCTTGGATCGGCATTGTTGCTTGAGCGCCTCAATGGTGTCATCGACTCGTCGGTGCGACGGTGAGTCTTAGTCGACCTCGACGAATCATATCTCGTCTTTCTCTTAGAACTCTGTTTTGTCTCTCTCGAGTCTTCTTTATCTCTCTCTCTCTCTCTCTCTCTCTCTCTCTCTCTCTCTCTCTCTCGACTCTGCTATGCGTCTCCATCTCAACTATGCTCTACATCTGTCGAAAGTGAGAGGAGTCCGCCAAAAATGCACAGCAACATCGCCAAAGGTGAGGAGTCTAAGAGAGGTCACTTGAACAATATAATCTTTGAGTACAAAATAAATTAATATATAATATATAAAAAAAATTCAAAAGCCAGGAGGGGCACGTGACCCCCTTGGGCCCGTGTTCTCTCCGCCACTGATGAGCACGACGACTCAATACGAAAAACTATGCATATGTGAATATGTAGTGCCATGCATTTATACCGACTAAAGTATGTAAAATGGATATTAAAATTATTTCTTATTCCATGAAATTCTTTTTCATTTGAAATACATTTTAATTAGCTTTATTTTTCAACCCATCAATATATTAAATTTTCATTATGCTTTTTAAATTTTTGTTTCCAAATAGACATATCGAGTTATCATTTTGAGACTTTGCTAACCTGAAGTTTCAAAATCCAAACCTTTTTTCTTTATCGGGCATCAACTAAGGGATCAAGCAATCTCAAATGTAAACTTTTGTCTTTATAGGTACTTTTGTACGTTCGCTTAGTCGTTAATCATGCGTAACTAGTTTATTTTATGTATTTTACCAAGATCTACTACTAACTATGTAGATAGCAGTAAGTCCAGGATCGATCCGACGAGGAAAAGAGCTATTTTTGTTTAGAAACAGAATTTTATTTAAATTATTTACTCTAGAAAGAAAATAAGTAAATCTTGGATTTTGGAAAGCATGATTTTTAGTAATGAAAAGTAAATAAGTGATTAAAAAGGAACTTAATTAGTTTATGAAAAAAGTTCTACCTCAGGTTCAGAATCCACCGTCACTTAACAATCTAGTTTCGATATAATTCATATTTTATCTAGCTTTTAATCAGATTAAATCCTATCGTGACAAGACCGATATGGATATTCAAAAATATAGATTTTAATTTCACAAAGGCATATTTTATCCGAGGCATAAAATATCTCAAGTTCTACTCTTAAAATCCCGAATCACAAATATGGCATAGACTATCCAGGATTCTAGCACAACCCATCCAGAGTACGACCCATCTTATACATGCCATAGCCTATCTCAATTTTGCGTATTCGAACAGTAAGCACAGTTATACAACACTCATTTAATGCAATCACCAAAAGTTTAAACGAAAATTAAATTAATTAGAAATTATCTAACAAAGGGATTTAAAAATAATTGTTGCATAACAATCTGATTACAAAGTATAAATAAAATAAAGAATTAATCTACTTCTAAATTACCAAGTTTGGGCTTCATCATCACCCGAGGCGGAGGCATGAACTTAGCCACTCATGGTTGGGCAGTAGTCCATCGTCAAGTTGATGTCGGTCGTCATCGATAGCTTCTCGGCGAGGCCCAGACATTCCAGAGGTGACTTGGCTGGGGCCAGAGAGCAGACAATGGTGACTTTCGTCACTATGAGAGATGTGAGAATGAGAGATTCAGAGATATCCGTTGATGCTGAGATATATGGGCCTATTTATAGTGTTCTAGCTACAATCAGATTTGGCAATTGGGCGCGAAGCATTTGGACAGTTTGTACTGGCGTCCGGACGTAAATTACGTGGATGCCAAGGCAATGAGCGTCACGACGGTCGGCGTCATGGGCGTCGGGACGGTCGACGTTATGGCGTCGGGACGGTTGGCGTTATGGCATCAGGATAGTCGTCGTTATGGTGTCCGGACGGTTGTCTGATGGCATCCGAATGGTTTGTGCTGTTTTGCTGGTCTTCGTTTGGTTGCATCGTATTTGTTTTTAAAATTGCTATTTTGTTGCTGTTTTGCGTCACTCCTCCAATACATGTCTTAAATACAAAAATACTACAAAAACACATATTAGATAATATATCAGAACTAACTTAGTGTAAATTAACGGGTATAAATCGTCACTTTTGAGTGCCGATCAGGTACCAATTGAAGAACCAGAAAATCTCGAATTCAAACACCCGTCATTATCAACTATTAAACTGAGGGATCATACAGTCATGAATCCAACCTCTATCTTTAGCAACTATTAAACTGAGAGACCAAATAATCCCAATCCTTGTACAAATTTATATTATTTCAAAGATAGGCATCTCATATTGACGAAAAGAAAGGGATTTGGCTCAAAAGATAGGCATCTCATATTATTAAGGGATAGGCATCTCATCGCAAAAAAAAAAAAAAAAAAAAAAGGGAGAGGGACTTTGGTTTCGGAGTTTAGATGGGTCTTGCTCATTTTTCTTCCCTTCAAATTTTCCTTCTTTTTAAAATCTTACATCCCTCTATATAGGGTATTTCATCACTTAAATTCAAATCAAGTTCCCGAATAAACACTGTGATGCAATCATTGTTGGGATTGTATAGTAAAAGTCATGCTTTAATATATTTTATTCTTGATCCCTAGAATATTAATGAGAAACATTTGAGATTGATTTACATTTGCGATTTCATACTTATATTTATGATGAATGAATGCATTATCCGTATATTCTGTCTAGTATTTGACTCGGTGCATGAAGTACGGAAGATCGAATCAAAGATTCTGACAGAATATACAGGTAGGTTTACAATCGGAATGGACTCAGGGTATCAATTGGTACGATTGTAGTACATCGTTATAGTAGCTGGTTTTGGCTAAGTCGATCAAATCAAATTCAGGTTTTGGGAATTCAATATTTGAGCTCGATGTGTTAGTACATTTAGAGTGTATTGAGCGAGATCAATAGGATGAACAATTCTATATTGATTATATGAATTGATCCACATCCTGTATTATCATGTATTGCACAAACTCTTAATGCCGACGTGATTGATTGATCATGCTCATTTAATGCGTAGCACTTTGAGTTATCAATGGTTAATATTTCGCCGATGAGATCAACAATACTAATGAGTTGGTACTGTCGTTATTTATTCGATGGTTGATAATCAACTAATGGAAACCACATCCGAATTAGGTTGAGGAATTCCCCCTTGTGTGCTTGGCTTATAGGTTTGATTATGTCAGATCCTTGCAAGTGGATCTTTTGAGCCGACATATTTAAAAGGTTTAGCGACGCGATTGCGAGGATAAGAGGATAATTAAACCGGGTTGTCAGTAACCTAATTTAATTATCGAGAATCCATATCTTAAACATGGGGAGACCTTAGGCAATTGATAATTAGAAACTTGAGACATAATTCGAGATAGGATTGAGAGTTTAGTCAAGACCTCTAGTGGAATAAGTCTTGGTTCGTATGGGAAAGGATTTAACTCAGGGATAGAGTGAGGGATATCCGGATTTTCTGTAGAGTAACCCATCCTATATATCATTGTGATCCCTCACGTAGCCCATTATACGCACGATTATATTTTTCATTTAGTTTTGGGATAATTTAATTTAATTTGATTGTCAGGTTTAGCGTCGAGGACGATCAGGGATTAAATTAAATTGTTTAGGGGTGAAATTAGAAAATGGCACACTTGGAGATTCATCCCTAGGTGGCCAGCCCTAGGGGAGGATGGTTTGGCTTTATTTTTGTCAAGATAAGAAATCTTATCATGTGGGACAAAAATAAGGAAGTTGAATATATTAAAGAGAAAAGGATGGCATAGAATAGTATTCATTCCATATTCTTCACATTCTCTCTCTCTCTCCCTCTCCAATAAGCCGTCGGCCTCTCTCTCCCATAGCTGATTTTTCAGTAACTTTGAGAGCTATTTTGTGTGTGAGAAACAAAGAAGGAGAAGTCATATGCAAACAGGGTCAATGCCCACTCGCCGGGTTTGCGTCGTGTGTCGTGTGTTGGGATATTTATTTATATTCAGTAAATAATTTTTTTTTTCATAAAAACGCAAAACGGTATTTTATGGTTACGTCGTTAAAATTTTTCTATTTCTCGCTGTGTGGTTTCAACAATGGTGTCAGAACTGAAATTAGCTATGAACCGATTAAACTAACCTAGAGGGGTGAATAGATTAGATGCGTACAAATTGAAAATTACTTTCAATTAATTTAAAAAATTAATTTTCTAACCTAACAAGATAACGAGCTAAGGTTAATAGTGTTACTGACAAAAAGCTATAAAAATTAAGATCAAACAACCATAAAGATACACACAATATACGTGGAAACCCTAGGGTAGCAACTCTATGGGATAAAAAGCACGACACCAACACACGGCAAAAACTATGCACTATAAATCGAAAGGTTTATAACAGTGACTAGATTA
>JAULLG010362813.1:0-11662 GCA_035668355.1 Sarracenia leucophylla
AAACTTGAAGCTTTGACTTGATTTCTTGGCTACTTGAGGTAGGATTCCTACTAATCCTTGAAGTTTGGATATTGTATAGGTTGTAGTTTCCTAAAGGGTGTGGCTTTACAATTTTCATGAGATTTTCCTATGTATGCATGTCCCCTACCTCTTGGACCCGAAAATACATTTAATTTTCATGCTTTGGCATTTATTTTGTTGATATTCCTTGGCTCATTGTGGACTATGTGTTGTAGAAGAGCCTAGGTAGTTTGGGGTTAGGGTTAGATTTGGGGTTTTGTACGGTTAAGCTTTGAGGTTTGTACCCTAGACTTGTTTGGTATGACATATAGGGTATGGGTGTTGACCTTGGTACCTATATTGCTTAGAAAGGTATGGTTTGAGACTTTTCATGTTTAGTCTTAGAATTTGGTGAAATCCTACATGTGGAGTTTAGTTAAGGGAATATGAGGTGTGATGGTTAAATCCGCTTTATTTGTTAAGCTATGAGCTATGTTGATAGAATAGCACCTATGGCTTGACTTACGTGATGTTGGGTTCTTCTACATATGTTTCAAGGAACCTTGTGCGGTTATGGCACTCACTGCCTAGATTTTTGGGATGTTTGGTTCACTACTTGTGTACCTTGTACATGGATATTTTTGCCTAAGCTTTTATCATTTACATCTTTGTCCGGAAGGGGAGTCTAAGCCTTTCAACTCACGTTGAAGTGAGCCATGAGCTGGTCCACGTTGAAGCGAGCCATGGGGGTTGTGCAATGGGAGATGGCCAAGGCCTTCCAACTCACGTTGAAGTGAGCCGTGGGACTTGTAAAACCGAGGTTAGCCTCGTCCATTACTCCAAGGTCCGTCCTTGTGTGTGTGTGTGCGTATGTAGCATAAAGTTTACGAGTTATGGTATGGGACATAACTTGTCTACTTTACGATACGGGTCTGGTGTGTGTGTGTTGGCGTACGGATCACAAGCTATGGTATGAGACATAGTATGTTTCTCTTACAATGCACGATTTTTGATAATATTGGTTATATATTTTTTTACTGGTGCATTGGCATTAACATAAAAACATTTATGCGTGAGCACACTTCCTTTATAATATGGACGCTTTATTCTTCAATGCTCTCTTTGTTTAAAAACTGGGTATGTGATGTTAAAACCCTCCATTTCTAGGGAGGTGATTTTTCTGAAAGTATAAGATTATTTATATATTTTTAGGTCACATACCCAACTCATTATACAAATCATGTATTCTCGGATTATGAGGCATCCTACGAAGCGTTAGCTCATTTATCCTAAAACAATTTTTTACAGGTTATCTGGGTAAGGCTGTGGTGGATGATTGAAGCACCCGGATGTAGACTCTCCTTTTGTCTTGATAGGATTCTCACATTTTGTTGGTTGTACACACACTTGTACACTTGTAGTATCAAGGTTTCCATACCTCTCTTCTTTTGGAATTGTAAAGCTTTATGTTATGTTGTATCCCGTGGGAAAACCTTGTAGATTCTTGAACATGTTTTGTAGTGGTGAGGAGTATGGATGGTTGGGTGTACATTGGGTAGTTCTTCCCCTTCTCTTGTAGTCCAATTATGAGAAGTCACATATTTTGTGGATGTTGAAAATCATGGAATCATAGCCAAATCTATAAAAACTTTGTTATATTGTTGGCTGTTGATGGATATATCTTGTTCTATATCCTTTGGAAGTTGGAAGAAAATCTTCTCTTTGTTATATTCAAGTTTGTTTTCATTTTTTATAAAGAATGTATGCTTATCATGCCTTTTTTTATAACAAAAGAAAAGATGAAACTTTCACTGAAAGTACGACACTCTCGGGAGGATGCACGCCTGATACGCGCTCGAGAGGGCATCCTGCTACCCACTTTTCAAAAAAAAATTTATTTTGACTCATTCTTCCCCTCTTCCTTGACCATTGTTTTAATGGTTTTTCCTGAACAAAGTTATATTTTTAATACATACTTTTCAATTAGCAACAAAGGCAATTTCGTAAAGGAAACTTTGAGTTTTATCATTTAAGATTAATCTTTATTTCCTATGTTTAAGAGTTTAACCCTTATTGTCCGGGATTAGGACGTTACAGATGGAATCAGAGCTCTAGGTTAAATACCATAGGACCGTGGGACGGGGTGTGTTCTATCGAGAGGGGTGACCTACTTGTTGCATTCATATCCTGCATGCTTGCTTCTATTGTGCGATGTGATAAACATGCGTGTGCTATGTGGCTTAATTTGTATGGCGGGTTGGACTTCTAGGGTGATATTTCTTGCTTCGGTGTCCCTGTTACTAGTTTGGGGTCCCACTTAGAGAAGCGCCTTGCTAACGCTCTTTCTATTTAGGAATCAGGACGAGTGATTTAGATTGAGATACCATCCCAAGAGACCTCCTCGGTATGTGGATATGTGTTTCCGTGCCTTATGTGTTTTGATGATAGCATGCTTATCCTTGGCCTCTTAGCCTTATTAATGTTCTTCGAGTTTATTTGTGGGGGAAGGTGTATATTGTTGATTATTAAGTTAATCCCTTTCCTTCTTTCTCTTCTTTAGGTATGTCTCGAGGGCGAAGAGGTGGTAGAGGCCGTGGTGGCAATGAGATGCCTGGAATAGGGGTACAAGTGGATTAGGCAGAAGTACATGTAGAAGTACAGGCGGAGGGAGAGGCACAAGAAATGGGGGAGACTACAAACCCTCAAGTGTCACCGGATGGTTGGGGTATTCTACGGGAGTTAGTTACTGATATCAGGACTTTGGCGGGAGGTGCCGGAGGTGGTGCACAAGGTCCAGAGGCTTTGATGACCATAGCTTTAGGAGATTTTCTGAGACTTGACCCACCCACCTTCGGTGGTGAGCTAGATCCTTTGATAGCCACTACCTGGCTGGACCAGATCAATAAGATATTTGATACTATGGGGGTTACGCAGAACAACATGAAGATTGGCTTGGCGACTTTTCAGTTGCAAGGGGAAGCTGACAAATGGTGGAAGTATGCAGCAACAATGGGGGACGGCACGTGGGAGACTTTTTCTTAGCTATTTTTGGATAATTATTTGGCATCATCTTTGAAGGAGGCATACCGCACAGAGTTCATGAATCTTACACAGTGATCCATGTCAGTAGCCCAGTATGAGCATCGATTTACTTGTTTGGCCAAATATGCTCCCGAGATTGTATCATCTGAAGCCTTGTGAGCAAAGCAATTTGAAAGAGGCTTGCATCCAGCTATTAGGAATCGGGTGGCAGCTTCGAGGATTGCGGTCTTCACGTAGTTGGTCGAAGCGGCTATTTCTGTAGAGCAAAGTTTAGCGGGGGACACGAAGCCCGGTGGTGAGAGGCGACGATCGACATCGGTTAGATCAGCTCAGTTTTCAGTACCTTAGTCACGTAAGTAGAAGTCGGGGGATAATCGATCATTCTCTTCAGTACCACGGTAGCAGCAGCCTCACACTAGTTCAGCCCCATCTACTATGTCATCTGGATGCTCGGGTCAGAGACGTGTAGCTTGTTACACTTGTGGGCTACCTGGGCACATAGCCAGGGAGTGCCCCACAGAAACAATCCACAGAAGGGGCTGTAGTTAGATGTTATCAGTGTGGTTAGACTTGAAATATCCATCCAAACTGTCCATAGTGTCAGGTTGATCAGAGGACATCCGGTTCTCAGAGGGGACAGTCTACCCAGGGTCGGCAGGGACCTCCATAGCAGCAACATCAGCGTCCAGGAGCACAGCCTACTAGGACTGGAGTTAGATCTACATCAGCTCAATCGGTTAGACCTATTGTAGAGGGGAATCAGGGCAAGGCCTATGCCTTAGTGGATCCTACGGCGACTTCAGCTGAGACAGTGCCTACTGCAGCAGACACCTCAGCCGAGCCTTCAGTCATACGAGGTACCTTCTTGGTCTATCAATCTTGCGCCCATGTTCTCATAGACACAAGAGCTTCACATTCATTCATATCATCCGCGTTTTCCACATCTCTTGGTTTAAGACCAGTGGAGCTTGATAGTATATTACACATAGTTACACCTATAGGAGCTGTAGTACCGTTGAGGTCAGTTTGTCCATCGTGTGAGATCAGATAGCTTTTCGTTGTGTAGCCTTTGATTTGGTGGTCTCGACATGGAGCTCTTTGATATCATCATAGGGATGAATTGGTTATCTACTTATCATGCTCGTATTGATTGTGATCATCGACGTGTGACTATCACTCTAACCGAGGGAGATACCCTTTCTTTTGTTGGCGAACGGGAATATGGGTCTACACCCTCTCGTTATCTTTCATGCGATGGAGACCCTAGTGCATTCCTTTCCATGCTCGTGCTAGATGAGGGCGAGTTAGTTCCGGACAGTTTGCCCGTGGTAGTTTCCGAGTTCCCAGACGTGTTTCCTTATGATCTTTCCAGGCTTCCACCTCGACGTGAGGTTGAGTTCTGTATTGACCTGCTACCGGGCACATGACCTATCTCTATGCCACCTTACCGTTTCGCGTCTGTGGAACTTGTTGAATTGATGAAACAGATTGACAACTTATCTAAGAAGGGTTTCATTCAACCAAGCACTTAACCTTAGGGCGCTCCGGCTTTGTTTGCAAAGAAGAAGGATGGTTCATTGCGACATTGCATAGATTATCGCAAGCTTAACCATGTTACTATGGAACAAATACCCTATGCCTCGTATTAACGACTTATTCGATCAGTTGAGAGGATCCACCTATTTTTCGAAGATTGATTTACGATCGGGATATCATCAGGTTTTAGTTCGGGAGGAGGATATTGCCAAGACTGCTTTTCACACGCGATATGGTCATCATGAGTTCGTGGTCATGCCATTTGGCTTGAATAATGCACCTGCTACATTCATGGACCTGATGAATCGTATTTTTTGCCCCCATCTGGATTAGTTCGTCGTGGTCTTTGTGGACGACATTCTTATTTATTCTACTTCGATCGAGACACACAAGGAGCATCTTCGTATTGCACTACAGTTGTTGAGAGATCATCGTCTATACGCCAAGTTTGACAAATGTGAGTTTTGGCTTTCCGAAGTCCGATTTTTGGGGCACGTTGTTTCTGGAGAGGGGATTTCTGTTGATCCATCATAGATTGAAGCTGTGATGGACTGGGAGCAACCGAAATCTGTGTTTGAGATTCGCAGTTTCCTTGGCCTTACGGGGTATTATCGTCGTTTATTTGGGATGACCGTTGTGAGGTAGCTTTTCAGGAGCTTAAAAAGAGATTAACCTCTGCACCTATCTTGACTATTCTAGAGCGAGGAGTCGGCTACGTCGTTTATTGCGATGCTTCACGTGAAGGTTTGGGATGTGTATTGATGCAGAAGAAAAAGGTGGTTGCATATGGTTCAAGACAATTAAAGGAGCATGAGGAGAATTATCCCATGCGTGATTTGGAGCTTGCAGCTATTGTCTTCGCTTTGAAGACATGGAGACATTATTTATATTGCGAGAAATTTGAACTATTATTGGATCACAAAAGTTTGAAGTATCTTTTCACCCAAGAAGATTCGAACATGAGACATCGTAGGTGGATGGAGTTTCTTGGTGACTATGATTATGAGCTTCACTATCACCCAAGAAAAGCCAATGTAGTAGTTGACGCCCTTAGTAGGAAGTCGAGGAGTACGCTTGCCCATATTGCTATACAAGAGTGGGAGATGATGGGCGATGTCGGTGAGTTTGATTTACAGTTGAAGGAATCTGAGGACCACACCATGTTATGTTCTATGATTTCACAGTCTCCTTTTGTGACACGAGCCATAGAAGGCCAAGTTGGTGATTCGGAGAGTAGTATGTATCGAGACCAGTTGACTACTGGCGAGAGTGGCCCTGAGTGGACCATATATGGGGACGGAAGCTTACGCTTTTCAGGGAGGATCTTCGTACCAGAGGCACGCCGCGATGATGTATTGAGCCAGTATCATTATTCGCTCTTAGCAGTGCACCCGGGTTGTAAAAAGATGCATCATGACATTCGTAGGCAGTTTTGGTGGCAGGGAAAGAAGAAAGATATTGCAGCTTTTGTATCTCGATGCCTTACTTGTCAGCAGGTGAAGGCAGAACACCAAAATCCAGCAGGATAACTCCAGCCTCTACCCATATCCGAGTTGAAATGGGAACATGTCACCACTGATTTTGTGACGGGTTTGCCTAGATCACCTTGTGGTCATGATACTATTTGGGTTATGGTTGATCGACTGACGAAATCCGCCCACTTTATACCCATTCGCTTGAATTTTTCAATGGTTAAGTTGGGCCACTTGTATATCAGTCAGATCATATGACTTCACGGTGTTCAAGTTTCTATTGTGTCAGATCGAGATCCACGATTTGCATCTCATTTTTGGAGAGCTTTACAGGAGGTGATGGGGACAGATCTCTTATACAGTATAGCATTTCACCCACAGACCGACGATCAATCTGAACGCACTATTCAGATATTGGAGGACATGCTTCGAACTTGTGTATTAGACTTTAAGGGGTCTTGGGAGGACCATTTGTGTTTAGTAGAGTTTGCGTATAATAATCATTATCAGTTTAGCATCCAGATGGCACCTTTCGAAGAATTATATGGCAGACCTGGTAGATCGCCGGTGTGTTGGGCTGATGTGGGGGAAGCTAGTTTGATGGGGCCAAACATAGTGCAAGAGACCACGGAAAAGATTGCCATTATACGTGAGCATTTGATAGCGGCCCAGGATCGTCAGAAGAGTTATGCAGATAAAAGGCGGTGACCCTTAGAGTTTGAGGTGGGGGACTATGTTTTCCTTCGGATCTCTGCACGCAAAGGGGTAATGCGGTTTAGTAAAAGTGTCAAGTTGTCCCCGCGATATATCGGGCCTTTTCCCATTGATGAGCGTATAGGAGCAGTTGCATACCGTTTGCGATTACCGCCACAGTTATCACCTGTCTAAGACATATTCCACGTATCCATGTTATGGAAGTATCAACCGGACTCTTCCCATGTTCTTGATTGGTCGGATCTTAGAATCGACAACGATGCTACTTATGAGGAAAGACCTATTCGGATATTGGATAGTAGGGAGTAAGTGTTGTGGGGTAAGACGTTGTCATACGTCAAGGTCTTATGGCAACATCACCGAGAGGATGAAGCAACTTGGGAGAGAGAGTCATTCCTATCGCTACCCTAAGTTGTTTCCATCTTGAGGTACGTAGATTTCGGGGATGAAATCTCCCAAACAGGGGAGGTTGTAATATCGTGAACCAATCAAATTAAAATACCTTTATTAAAAAGAATTTGAAATAATTTTAGAAATTACAAGCTTCTTTGAAAGGTTAATGGTTTTAATTAAAATTCCATTAAAACGTAATTCCAGGTCCCACGATGTTACCGATGGTTTGGAAACTATTTGTATATAATTTCAATGTATTCGGTGCAAGTTAGGAACGTTCGAGCCGGAAATGGGACCTGTTTTTCTTTTCTTTTAAATCTATTCATTCAGAATGCACGCTCGAGCAGGGTTGCTTCACCAGAAAAATTAAATCTCGACCGAGGCTTATAATTTTCATTTTCCTTTCCCTTCTCTCTCTCTCTCTAAACGCGACTAGGGTTTCAAAGGAGCTATTTTTGGGAGCTCTTGGAGTGGATTTTCAAGCTTCTAAAGCCTTGTTTGGTGAGTTTATTCAACTTAAACCCTAAGAATCTCATTATGTTTCCTTCCGCTTATGGTTTTGTGCTTTTCCCTCCTTGTTTAGGAGCTAGGGTTTTGGTTGGAGATCGAAATTGAAGCTTAGAGTTGATTTCTAGGCTTCTTGAGGTAGGATTCCTACTAATCCTTGAAGTTTTGATATTATATAGGTTGTAGTTTCCTAAAAGACATGGATATACACTTTTCATGAGATTTTCCTATGTATGTATGTCCTCTACCCCTTAGACCCGAAAATACATTTAATTTTCATGCTTTGGCAATTATTTTGTTGATATTCCTTGGCTCATTGTGGACTGTGTTGTAGAAGAGCCTAGGTAGTTTGGGGTTAGGGTTAGATTTGGGGTTTTGTACGGTTACAATTTGAGGTTTGTACCCTAGGCTTGCTTGGTATGACATATAGGGTATGGGCGTTGACCTCGATACCTATATTGCTTAGAAAGGAATGATTGGAGACTTTTCATGTTTAGTCTTAGAATTTGGTGAAATTGTACATGTGGAGTTTAGTTAAGGGAACATGAGTTGTGATGGTTAAATCTGCTTTATTTGTTATGCTATGAGCTATGTTGATAGAATAGCACCTATGGCTTGACTTACGTGATATTGGGTTCTTCTACATATGTTGCAAGGAACCTTGTGCGGCTATGGCACTCATGGCCTAGATTTTTGGGATGTTTGGTTCACTAATTGTGTACCTCGTACATGGATATTTTGCCTACGCTTTTATCTTTTGTATCTGGGATCGGAAGGGGAGTAGGGAGGGGAGTCTAAGCCTTTCAAATCACGTTGAAGTGAGCCGTGAGGTTGGTCCACGTTGACGCGAGCCGTGGGGGTTATACAATGGGAGATTGCCAAGGCCTTCCAACTCACGTTGAAGTGAGCCATGAGGTTAGTCCCCATTGAAGTGAGCCGTGGGACTTGTACAACCAAGGTTAGAATCGTTCGTTACACCAAGGTCCATCCTTGTGTGTTTGCGTATGTAGCGTAAAGTTTACGAGTTACGGTATGGGACATAACTTGTCTACTTTACGATACGGGTATGCTGTGCGTGTGTAGACGTAAGGGTCACAAGCAATGGTATGGGACATAGCATGTTTCCCTTACGATGCACAATTTTTGATAATATTGTTTATATATTTTTTTACTGGTGCGTTGGCATTTACATAAAAACATTTATGCATGAGCACACTTCCTTTACAATATGGACTCTTTATTCTCCAATGCTCTCTTTGTTTAAAAACCGGGTATGTGATGTTAAAACCCTCCATTTTTAGGGAGGTGATTTATCTAAAAGTGTAAGATTATTTATATATTTTTCGGTCGCATACCCAACTTCTTATATAAATCATATATTCTCAGATTATGAGGCATCCTACAGACCGTTAGCTCATATTATTTTAAAACAATTTTTGCAGGTGATCCGGGTAAGGCCAGAGTTGATGATTGAAGCACCCGGGATGTGAATTCTCCTCTTGTTATATAGAATCCTCACATTTTGTATATTGCACACACTAGTGCACTTGTAGTGGCAAGATTTCTTACTTAGTTTATTTTGGGATTGTAAAGCTTTATGTTATGTTGTATCCCATGGGAATACCTTGTAGATTCTTGAACATGTTTTATATGTGGTGAGCAATATGGATGGTTGGGTGTACATTGGATAGTTCTTCCCCTTCTCTTGTAGTTCAATTATGCTAAGTCACATATTTTGTGGATGTTGAAAACCATGGATGATCATAGCCAAATCTATAAAACTTTGTTATATTATTGGTTGTTGATAGATACATCTTGTTCTATATCTTTTGGATGTTGGAAAAAAATCTTCTCTTAGTTATATTCAAGTTTTGTTTTCAGTTTTTGTAAAGAAAGTATGCTTATGTTGCCTCTTTTTATCACAAATCAAAACATGAAACTTTGACTGAAAGCAGGACACTCTCGGGAGGATGTGCGCCTGATACGCGCTCTAGCGGGCTCCCTGCTGTCCACTTTTCGAAAAAATTTATTTTGACTCACTTTTCCCCACTTCCTTACCTTATGTTTTGAAAGCTTTTCTTTAAAAAAAATTATACTTTTAATACACACTTTTCCATTAACAACAAAGGCAATTTCTTAAAGGACACTTGGAGTTTTATCATTTAAAATTAATCATTATTTTCCTATGTTTATGAGTTTACTCCTTACTATTCGGGATTAGGACGTTACAGACCTGTTGGAGTCAAGAACGTGCAAGGGTCATACATGAGAAGATCGCGTGGTTGTCTCAACGGTAACGTGGAAATATTTGAGATTTTTCGACAAATCTCTACAGGTATTGTTTTTTGTCCATAAGCATGCAATATTTCATGAAAAAACGAGCACCTAAAATATTTTTAAAAAGCGGATTCGCTTCCACACTGATTTCTACCGTTGGATTTATCCGTGACTAAATCCTTCTCCCACTTAATATTTTTAAAACTGATGGTTTTATCCTTTTGTTTATTTCAAAATACTAAACATAATTTTTTAATTTCCTGATTAAAAATAAATCCCGCTTTTTACTGAAATTAAAAATCTCATGTTTAATTCCACTTAAAAAAACAAAATAACTTATTTAATTTTTTGAAAAGAAATTTATTATCCAGTTTAAAAAAAACATAAGTAATTTTCCTCTAATCGAAAAAATTAAATAACCTTAATTACTCATTTATTTTCTCGCTTTAAAAAAAATTTCTTGGATTTTTATTTTATTGAAAAAACAAGTTTCTTAAAATTCATAGATTTGAAAAATCAAACATCAAAGGAAAATAAAATAAAATAAATTATCCACGCAATTAATTAAATTACAAATAAACAAGTAATTAAAACATCCACAACGACAATAAGTAAATAAATAACGACAATAAATTAAAACAATAATATTATGTCGTTATGGCCCAGTCCGTTTGCCTAGGGTTTTAGAAAACCAGAAACGGGCCTCCAAAGGCCCAAACAAGCCTTTGACCCATATATGTTGCTGAAGATCTGAAACCGTCGCTGAAAATCCACTGGGTATGTAAAAATCCACGATCGTCGCTGAAAGTCAACTAGTGTCGCTGAATGTCCTCAGGCATTGCTAATACCTTCTGTGGCCATGCCCCACATCACCTGCCAGCTGCCGCACCAGCACTGCAACTGTTGCGCATCGCCTCGCACACGCTCATGCGCGCCGCGCGCAACGCCTCCATGCCATGCCTCGGTCGACCGAGGCTGAGGGGTCAATCGACCGACCTGACCCCCAATCGACTAAACCAGGGGGTTCGGTCGACCTAAGTCCGGGAGCGGCCTCTGTCCAGCCACTATTTTGCTGATTCCTTGTGCTTTTGATCCCCGTTTTCTTGCCCGGTTTACATAATAAATCCAAGAAAAATGTGCGCATGTAAAATAAATTATTACATTTAACACATATGCCCCACGTAGGAGGCGTACATGAATCTAACCCCGATTTAAAAACCGTCGGATTATTTCGGCTAAAAACGTACTAAAATAAAATAATCAACATACATGCGACCGGGACCATAACGACAATAAAATCCCTGCAAAACTATAGTTCGCACAATCCTATTCATAAAAAATGTGACCGACTCCAATACCATTGTTGGGGAAAATACGAAAATGAAAGCGTGAGGGTTTTAAAAATCGAGTTAGGGTTCATTTTTCAGGAAATCCAATCATGCTAAACTAATTGGACAGAAACTATACCTAAGATGATTGTCGAAAAAATCACAAACAAAAATCCACGTAGCGAATGAGACCACCTCGGGACCTTCTCACATATGACCCGCGCACGTATTCGCCTCTGGTGTGTGGGTACCGATCCGAGATGAACTCCTTGGCTTCAAACACACCTTGGATCTCCGCCAAAACTCAAAGGAATTGAGAGAGGAGGGACCCTAGGGGCGGTGGAATAATTATTCCTTTAATTATAATGTATATATATTACCACATGTAATTTT
>JAULLG010363910.1:0-11658 GCA_035668355.1 Sarracenia leucophylla
TGTAATCATCAAGTATACTAACCAAACTTCACGTGAAAAGTTAGGTTATCTAGATTTTACAATCCAACATAACTCAAGTGACTTAGTGAAGTCACGAGATTAACCGGGCTAGCATAGTTTAGCCTAAGTATCCTTCATAACCTCAAGTAATCACATGATACGCCATGTCATCTAGGTTGTAGGTCCGACACAACTCAAGCGACCTAAAGAGGTCACCAACTAAAAGGGGCTACATAGGTTAGTCTAAGTATCTCAAACTACATTAATTGAAGCCCACAAAACCTAGAATAGAAACATATCGTCATGGGCTTAAGTTTAATCACCATTTATGTGGACTGCATTTAAGGATGTCTAAACATTCCCCTCAACTCCAAGCATTATCCCACAATGTATCTCAATTACCCAGAATATAGGCTATCAAGAAGGGAGCCTAAGGGCATCAAAAGTTGTGACCAAAATCTAACTTAACATAACCACATTTTTAAGAGTTTAGAGCCAATTGCCATCTAAATTCTTATATCTAGCATAAGTCTTGGGATGTAAAACCATTATCATATGTTGCGCAAATATGCTTCAAGACCCACAATCTTGTCTAGATAAAACACCCATCGGCCCAAGCAAACGAATTACTAACAACTTTCAACATGATCTCAAGACTCTCAACGGAGGGCAAGAGTAATTACTAGCCACATGTTTCCAATGTAACGATCAATTACTAACTTTCCAACTTATTAATTACTTAACAAAAGTTAACTTCGTCTATAAAAGCTTATCAGATTCATGGCATAGGCTAACTGACATGCGGCTATGACACATTAAACGTCTCACAGGGTCCAATACACAAAATCGATTAACAACTTACCGAATTATTAAGGGCAGTTGGTTTTGTTTACCCGAAATTCATCAAGTTTAACACATTGGTTATTTCCTATGAAAATTACACAAAATCGAGCTTAATGTCTCAAAACTACAACCTTTTAGCCGAAAACCCCAAATCGAACCCAAATTACCTAAATCAAACCCTAACTCGTCCAATTTCGGAATTGATCAAACCAAAATAGTTCTAGCAAGATAAAAATAATTATCAAGATATTTTTAGAGCCAACTCTAATAGCTAAAAGCTGGATTTAAACCAAAAGGAGCAAAAATCTGATTTTTGGCCCAAACGGGTGTCTCAAACCCTAGTTTTTGGTTGATCATTAAAACCTCAAAATTAATACAATCTATATCAGTGAAGGAGTTTAAAATGTCTAAAAACCTACCTCTGTGAATAAAAATGCAAGAAAACAAACCGAATCGAGACCAAAACCGACTATCGAAGCTCCCGTAGTTGCGTCGCTCGCTACACTGCTTTCGGCCTCTGTTTCTCTGCGTCGCCGGCGTCGATTGGTCTCGTAGGAGGCGCGACGGTGGTCGCCGGTGGTGGCGCTGACGGTCGCCACCCACCTTCTCCTTCTCCGATCGTTTCTCTAATCTCTCTCTCTCTCGCTTTCCCTCTCGGTCGCTCTCTGCCTTGCGCGACTATGTGTCGCGTGAGGTATGTTTATTTACTTTTATTATTTTTTTTGAAAGAGGATAAAAATTAGTAAAAATATATAAACATATTTTACTAAAATCTTTCATCAAAATGGCTCGAGTGTATAATCAAACAAAATTTTCGTTAACAGAAAAAAAAAATTCCACCGAGGCACAAAAGAAAATATTTCTTTTCTCCAAAAAAAAAAAATATCTGGGGCAAAACAGGTTATCCCAAAATCCTTTTTATTTATATTAAATTATTAATCAAAAATGTTCAGGTCATTACAATACGAATACTACACACCAGTCAAAAACGGAACCTCGTTTCATGTTTTATAGAAAACTGTATTCACATGACGCTAGTTTTAAAAAAAATATTTCTTAAAAAGTGTTTCATATCCTTTCCCATAAAAAAATGTTTACAAAGTTGGCTCTACCCGAGTCTTGACTCCGGTAGGAACCAATCCCGCTTTTACGGTTCGCGACCGAAGGAAGTGTGCATCTGTTGACTTGTGTCCGAGCCAATTAATTGCACTACCACGACAGTAGCTACAAATAATCTCCTTGACTCGCGTCCGAGCCAACCCCACAATCAAGGACATGTCTAAAGTTATCCACATCAAGTCTCAACAGTTATCCACATCATGTAAAAAATTATATTCATTACATAATACATCACAACAAGAATACGCCTAGGCCTATTTGCTTGATGTCATCTTAACCATCATCAATCAACCCAAACAAATATCATGCAAGATAGATATATACTGAAATTGTATAACTAAGCTCACAAACATGAATAAGCCTAAGCTTATCTGTATGATATCACATCCACCGCTAATCACAATCTCAACTAATTACTTACAAAGCAATAATATACAATATAACATATTTAAGTCCACAAACAAGGATAAGTCTAAGCCTATCCGCATCACATCACGTAAGTTGCTTACCTAATTTGCATAACAATAATATGCAATCATGTTCATAAATGGTTACAACGTCTACAGCTCACGCCACATAGACAGTATGGTGTGAAGGCAAAACAAATAATCACAAGCAAGGGAAAAGCCTAAGCTAACCCACGACACCTCCCTACGGTAACTGCGTCACCATACACCCACAACAGGATCTACACGTGACCAAGTAAGACGCTATAACTAATAAGTGTCTCTATACTCGCCACAACGGGAACTACACGTCATCACATAAAAAGTTACGGGAACTAAGCATCACCACGCATGTCACAACGGGACTACACCCCACAACGTAAGTCACTAGATGACTACACGTCGTCTCTCCAACCACTAGGGTAACTACATGTCACTAAGTATGTGCTACATGTCAAAGGCACCGAGCCTCCAGTCACTAACCACAAACAACAGATTACAAGCTATGAGCTATAAGCCGCTAGCCACTAACCACGAATCATAAGCAATAAGCCATGTACTACAAGCCTTAGGTCTCACGAGCTACTGATCACAAATTGCCAACCAGAAGCTACAGCTATTAACTACGATCTTCGAGTCTCAAGCTACGAACCACAAGCCATAAGTCACCACTTACAAGTCCTTAGACCAAGAAATCAAACTCCACACAAATGAGCAAGGGTAACTACAAGTCCTTAGACCAAGACATCAAACTCCACACAAGTGAGCAAGGGTTTCACACTTATATGATCTAGCCACATCAATAAAGTGGCCTTAGCCATTATTCTACACTTAGCCCAATTCTTAATATCACCAACACTTATGGATTTCAACCTAAAGAGGCGAATTATACTCAAGCAAGAGTTCAACCGTCCAAAAACCACTAACTCATTAAATGGGTGGCCTAAGCCACAACCCAACCTTCCACTACACCCTCACATATAAACATACCAACCTTTAATCGAAAATTTCCATTGCATGGTTATTAACGGATTTCACCCAAATCAAGTGGAAAACTCCTAATTATGATTCTAACTTCTTGAAAAGCTTCCACGTACTAAATAGGTGACCTAAATCACCAATTGACCCTCCTCATGTGCCCTAATGTGCATAACTACCAAGATTATCCTAAACAACCGTAACCTCAATATTGGAGAATTACCACCAAAACCAAGTGTAATTAGGCCATTAAGGGTCCCAATAATATGTAAAAACCATCAATTTAATATTCTAAGGTTTAGAAACCAAAACCCCAAAATTCTAGGATTTTCTCCAAAATTCACTGAAACCCTAACTTATGAAATCTCACCAACACAGTTTTTATCGAATTGATGAAGCACAAATTCTCTAATCCTCACACACAAGAAGAAAAACTATTCAAACCATAAGTTTCATACATCTAGGGTTTTTAAATCTCAAATTCCAAGCCTAGGGTTCTAGGATTTTACCTAAAACTCACACACCCAATAAAATATTCACACAATAAACACATTATTCAAAGGTCAGAGTAAATCTCACCTCATAACCGACGCAGAGTTGAGAAAGCGAGTCGAGTCCACAGTTGCTCCAAATAAGCCTCAATCTCGCGTCCAACTGTAAAAATCCAAGTTACTAACTTGAAATTAATTAACGGGGATAAAACTCGATTATCTAAAAATTACCAAAACTTTAACCATATGCTATATTCTATGTTAGTTGTATAGAATCAAGAACAATTTCGCAAAATTAACCCTTGAGGTCCCAAAAGTCCAAATCATTCCCAAATCCAACCCGAAAACCCTAGTTTTCCCAAAAATAAAATTGAACTCACAAATATGTTTCTAACAAGCTTAGATAATTATATCTACATCTAATGTCATGATTCAAAATCAAAAGCATGATCAAAACTCAAAAAAAAAAAAAAAATTTTGTCGGGTTCGGCAACCTTAGCTCCTTGATCATTAGCAAAACTTTGATAATTAATCAAACTAAATTAGTAGATATGTTCTTAAGATCTTAAATCGTACCTCCAATGAAGAAATCAGAAGAAATCGGGTCGAATCGATGCAAAATCCACTATCGAAGCTTACGGTTCTGTTCGGCACTTCTGCCGTTCGTCTCTCCCCGTTGCCGCATCTCTTGTCACCGTCGACCCTGGCGATGGTGCGCCGGTGGTCGATGGTGGTGGCTGGCCCTTCTTCTCCTCTCCTTCTGTTCTTCCCTTCTTCATCTCTTCTCCATTTCCTAGTTTGTCGAGCAGAGGCAAAACGCAGCAAAGCTAATATTTATGCGCTCTAGGCGCGCGGCTGTTTGGTTTGTTCTATTTTTCTGTTTATCCCTTTTAAAGATTTTACATATAAATATATATACATATATATATATATATATATATATATATAACATCACTTACTCAATAAAAATTTAATTTTGTCAACCAAAAGAATATTGCGAGAGACACCGCCAAAATATTTATTTTAGCCATTTTAAAAAAAATATCCAGGTATAAAAATAGATTATCCAAAATCTTTTGACTTTAAATAAAATATTTATTAAAATGGTTCAAACCGTTACAACCTCCACCACTAAAAGGGATTTCATCCCCAAAACCCATGCCAAGGTATTCGTCATAAAGCATGAGATCGCACATCTGCATAACACCCACATAACTCTCACGGGCACTATCCACGGTATCCAACAACACCCACATCATGCCACAAGCTCCTTTAACTCTCGGTTTCCACTGAGAGTACCAAACCATTCTTCAAACACAAGCGGTCTCCTCTGTCGGCCCGTACAACCCGTTTTTTACGACTCTAGGCCATGACAAAGCGTCTGCGAATCACAATCACCTCCCTTGTACTCTCATGAAATAACTCGGGTCCCACAATAGCTATCTCTCATATACATGTCCAACAAATGAATGACCTACACGGTCTACCCTATAGAAGTCTCGAATGGTGCCATCCCAATACATGCCCGAACCATATACCCAAAATCTGTATAGTGTAACCCGATTGGTCATCTATACAAGATGAAACATGGTGCTTAAAAACAAGCTGGTACCCATAACCAACAGCAAACATTGCCCAAAAATAAGGGTCCTGATATGGCACGATGGAGATTAAAGCTCCATAAAGGCAAACAACCTCGCTAACGTACGATAAAGCTAAACGATCCATCAAAGCCATCCTCACCAAGAAGTCTCGTTAGTTACACACGAATCCACAACATGACTATACGATCTCTCTAATACATGGTGCAACACATCATACCAACTATAGGGACAACTCGAAAAAAGCACGCTTGAGCCCCCAACCACCATGTACACAACCTAAAATCAACATCAAGTGTGGACTTAGTCCTTTCCATCAATCCTTCTAAACATCACATAGCATTAAGCTAACCCATCACTTATAATGCAACATGGAGCTTAGAACATGAAAAGTGCATCGAGGGAAATCACACGTAAATCTCCTCTCAACCAACCACTAGAGGTACCACAAGGTACCGATTCGCAGAATTCTCTATCCTAGCTTGATCCAAGGAGGACCAACAATCGGGAACAACACTACCACATCATCACCATATGAATACACTTCACGTCGATCCTAGCTATCAATGCCAAAGGTCCTAAAACACTCCACTATACAGAAGCATGAACAACACCACAATAACGCTAACTCCTTACGAAGGAAAACACTAACCAGAGGTCGTAACCACAAAACTCATCCAACAACGCAACGGCTATACTCAGTTGTAAACAATCATCAGTACGATAAGAACTCGCGTCATACCACATCCACATAAACCATATACATAATTATATAGACACATAGCTAATACACATCACATCGACACCCATCACATACCGAGGGGAACCTAGAGATGACACATCAATCCTATAACTCATCCGGATTTCCTATTAGAAGTGGCGTCGGCCAAACGCCTTTCGAACCAAAATCCCAAATCAGTTAGTCGGGCGCACAAGGCAAGACAAGTCATCCTACGATACAACCTCCATGCTCATATAAAACATATAACACATAGCATATAACACGTAATACATAGGACCGAAAACAAATATGATGTCACCAACTAGACACACTAACTCAAGTATGCCTAACATGACTATCCACCACCGACACACTCCACGTGGTCAACCCTTCCCACGGACCTAAGTATTCGAACCTAAATCTCAGATACCATGTTGTCACATCCTGACCTTTAACCAATATTCAACTAAATAAAAACATCATAAATGGATATATATATATATATATACTATACAAATCTAACTCCAAAATAAACTAACTCTGGATCACTACAAAATCTGACAGAGTTTCCTCTTTTCTTTGGACTATTTCCAAGAGTACAACTAGTGAAAAACATATATACATCCACGACAATAATAAAAGCTGATTCCGGCATAACCAACAACTCTCTAAACATGTAAGTAAACCTCAAATACAGAATGGGTAGTCCTATGACTTTAAAACCAATAATATCATCTAAAGAGATAACACTACATGCAAATAGCACAACAACTAAATCTACAACCACTGAAAGATTATAAGAAAACTGTTACAGTAGGTACTCCAGCGATGCAAAACCACCCACGCCAAAACTTGTAGATGTCTGGGGAAAGGGTTACATGAGCGAAAGCACATATAGGAAATAGACTAACCAGAGAATAAAAATGAATAATATGTGAGCCGAGCATGTGAATACCATACACCAGTAAAAGGGGAAACCTCGTTCCATGCTTACTGAAAATTGTATTCACATGACTCGAGTTTTAAGAAAAACATTTCTTAAAAAGTGTTTCATTTTGTTTCTCATAAAACTTGTTTTCCCACATTTTCATATTTACATTATATCAATCAACAAAATGATCACTACCATGGTGGCGATCGTACAGAATAAGGCTTGACTCCCGTCCGAGTCATGACTCTCATCTAAGCCATGCCCATATTTTATGGTTCAAAATCGAAGGGAAACGGTCCCTAGTCAATACCATGGCAGTGACCACCAACAATTCTCCTTGGCTCCCACCCGAGCCTTGACTCCCGTAGGAACCAATCCCTTATTTACGATCTGTAACCGAAGGAAGTGGGCATCCCATTGACCCACATCTGGATCTTCATCACCATAAAAATGTCCAATAAATATCATGTAAGGTAAGTGTATAATATAATTGTATAATTAATCCTACAAACATGAATAAGCCTAAGCTCATCCGCATGAAATCATATCCATCACTAACCATCGATTCCAACAAAATCAAATAGATTGCAAAGATATAATACAAATGCATGATCTAACTCATAACAACGATAAGCCTAGGCTTACCCACGATACAACATAATTACCGCCAACCATCAACCTCAATGAATTACTTACAAGGCAATGCTATACAATATAGCATATTTAATCCCACAAATAAGGATAGGCGTAAGCCTATCAGCATCACATCACGTAAGTTGCTTACCTCCTATGTATAACAACAATATACAATCATGTTCGTAAATGGCAACAACATCTATAACTCACGCAACACAGATAATATGGTATGAAGGCATAACAAACAATCACAAGCAAGGACAAAGCTTAGGCTAACCGATAACACCTCCCTACAGTAACCACGTCATCATACACCCCGCAACAGGAATTACACATCACCAAGTAAGCCGCTATAAGTACTAAGCATCACTACATATGTCACCATAAGAACTTAAGAGTCATAACGCGTGTCACTATGAGAACTACACATCGCTACGTGAGTCACTACGACAATCACATATCACTACACGCGTTATTAGATGACTACACGATGTCTCGCCAACTAGAAGCCATAAGCCGCAAGCCTCCCATCACTAACCACAAGTGACAGGCTACGAACTATAAGCTACGAGCCACAGACCACCAACCACAAGTCACACGCCACGAACCAAGAACTATGTGCTACAAGCAGTAAGCTGCGATCTACACGTCACAAGCTACATACCATAAAGCATAAGTCATAAGCCAGGCACTACAAGCCTTAAGCCTAATGAGCCACCGACCATGAATTACAAACCATAAGCCATAGGCTACTAGCTATTGACCTCAACACCCCCCCCACCCCCCCCCCAAACTACAACCTCATGTTATCAACCTTAAGTTTGTAGTGAGGAACCTCAAGCCTCAAGTCACTCTAACCTCCCATGTCTTTAGACCAAGAAATCATACCCAAAGAAAATGTTCAAGGGTTGTACCTCTCTACATATATGTCAATATCAAGAAGATGACCTTAGCTGTCATCCTACTCACTCAACCACACTTAACCATTCAACACTCATAGGTTCTTACACTTGACTAAGTTACAAGGTCATCAACACTGACGCATTTCAACCCAAAGAGGGGATTCACACTAAATTAAGAGTTCAACCATCCATAATACAGTAACTCATCAAATTGGTGGCCCAAGCCACAACTTAACCTTGCACTATGCTCTCACTTGTACACATCAACACTTAAACGAAATATCCTATTCCATTGACAATGATTGCTTTCACTCAAACTAAGTGAGAAACTCTCAATTATGGTTCTAACTTCCTAAAAGCTTTCCACATACCAAATAAGTGACCTAAATCACAAATTGACCCTCCACATAGTTCCTAACGTGCATAAGTACCAAGACTTAGCCCAAACTACTGAAACCTCAATGTAGGGGAATTACCATCATAATCACATGCAAACAAGTCATAAAGGGTCTTAATTTCGTGTAAGAAGCATCAATTTAACATTTCAATGCATAGAAACCAAAACCCCCAAAATCTTGAATTTTCCCTAAATTCCACCGAAATCCCTAACTTATGATTTTCACCACTACATAGTTTATATCAAATTGATAAGGCACAAATGCTCTAATCATCACATAGAAGGACAAAGACTATACAAATCACAAGTTTCATACACCTAGGGTTCTCAAATTTTGAATTTCAAGCCTCAGGTTCTAAGGTTTCATCTAAAACTCACACAACCCACAAAATAATTACGTAGTAAGCATTTTATTCAAAGTTAGGGTAAATAATTCCTCATAACCGAAGTGGAAATAAGATAGCTAGTCAATTCCACAGCCGCTCCAAAGAAGTCTTAATCTCGGATTCAACTGTCAAAATCCAAACACCAACTTGCCGATTAATTAACGAGAATGAATTCTATTTATCCAAAAATTACCAAATTTGAACCCTAAGTTATTTTCTATTCCAATACCACATAATCGGAATCAATTTTGCAAAATTATCCCAAATCGGTTAAAACCCCCCAAATTGAACCGAAATCCCAATTTCAAACCCTAGTTTTCCCAAAATCAAAATCAATTGAACAATCATGGTCCTAGCAAGGTAAGATAATTATAGCAAGGTCCAATTTCAGGATCTAATAACCAATTGCAAGATAAAAAAACCCAAAAATTGTTCTTGTTGGGTTCCGCAACCCTAGACCTCCAATCAATAGCAAAACATTGCTTAAATCACTAACCAAATCAGTACAGATGTTTATAGGACCTTGAATGTTATCTCCATCGAAGAAATTGAGCCGAATCGAAGCAAAAATTGACTATCAGAGGCGTATGGTGGTTCGACGGTGCCGCATCCTATTTTTCTCTTCTTTCTCCCTCGTTTCTTACCGTCGCCGTCAGTACTGAACTCACCGGAGGTAGTCGGTAAGGGGCGGTGGTGGTCGGTCCTCTCATTCCTCCTTTTCTCTTCCCACCTTCTCCATTTCTTCTTGTTAGCCGATGGGTTATTCAATCAAGCTCTACTTTAATTTTCACATATAACAACTAATTGATTTAGTTGTCATTAATTTCTATATCTTTGTTAGCAAGTATATTTTTTCAGGATTCGAGGGCCCCAAAACGTTTTATTTGAAGAATAAATCTCATACAAAAATCTCCAAGTTTTGATCAGTTAGAATCGATTCCTTCCCAGGTAGAATTGAATATGAGAAGTCTCATGAACATAGAAGAATCAAATCAACACTGATTAGAATCGATTCCCCAAGGTTCAGAAGACATAAAATCGATTCTTACATTCCTAGAATCGAATCCGAGTTGCAAACCTATTTATTCAAATCCAGAAGATCCTGAAACGAATCCCAGCCTTCAAACATGCCCTAGAATCGACTCTCATCTCTCAAGTATCGATTCTCATCACTCAGGTATCGATTCATGAGTTCAGTGTATCGATTCTCAACGTCAATGCATCGATTCTCCTCATCAGTGATTCAAATTCAAGGCACATACACAAAACTGATTCGATTACCATCACTCAAGACTCGATTCCATGTCTATATAAATCATCAGAGAATCGACTCTCACTCAACCTGATTCGATTCTCACTTCACTGGTATTGATTCTCAAATCATGTGTTCCAAATGCAAGTCACCAAAATGCCTATTAGATTCGATTCCACTGCCACGAGAATCAAATCAATCAATAATAGAATTGAACGGGACTTCACCAGAATCGATTCCATGAAAAAATTAAGCTCATGATTCGATTCCTTCATGTGTTGAATCGAATCCAACGATACACAAAACTTTTTTTTTTTATCCGAATCCATGCCAACTTGAATCGAATCAGGCACATTAAGTTCAAAATCCTAAATCCACCAACGGTTGGATATCTAGCATTAATTGCTACCAATGGCTTGATTTTATGCATTAAATGCCTCCTACGGCTAATGTTTGAAGAGTTGGTTACTGGAGAACTAATGATTTCATTGTTGCATTTAGTTAATTCTACAACTACCATGTGAGCACTTATTGATTCTTCATTTACTGATCTAAGAACCTCTCAAGCTTTCTGATTCTCACTTTCTCATTAATTATACATTTATTTTGAGAGTGAGTGGCAACTGTTGTAGTGAGATTTATTGTAAAATCTTATCATTAAAGGAGAACATCATCACTCAAATCATCTACTATAAAGGTTGCTATTCACCTGTGAGAATAAGTGGCTTCGATTGGCCTTCAACATAGTATGTATCGAGGCTTCAACTCACCCACGGAAGAATCAATTTTAGTGGATTACAAATTCTCAAGGTGGTTGGGGAGTGGACGTTGGTCAAGAGGACCGAACTACAATACTTATGTTTGTCACTCCTTCCTTTACTCCTTTACTTTTCAGTACCTTTATTTAATAACTTGCTATCTGTTCTTAATTTGTTTTAAATAATTAAAAAGTTTT
>JAULLG010365017.1:275-11653 GCA_035668355.1 Sarracenia leucophylla
ACGAGAAATCAATCCTCAACAAATCGTCTTCATCTGAACCACATCGAAGAAGAAATCGACTGAAAAATGAGGAGAAATCGGGTAAAGAAGGAAGACTTAGAATTGAGAAGAAACGAACTTAGGGTTTTCGTGTTAGTGTTCAGCATTCAGGGGTTCTGATTTGTTTCAGGTGCAGGTCGGGTAATCGGGCGCGGGTCGAGTAATCGGGTGGACGCGCGGGTCACTTAAAAAATTGAATAAACATCTTGATATTCTTATAATCGCGATGTAAACTATTTTATTTTTAGAGTCGGGTTTATACAAACCGAGACTAAAAATATATATTTATCTCGATTAATTAGTTAAAGCGATATAAAAAGTTTGTTTTTAAATTTTTGGTCATGGAATTACAAAAACCGAGACCTTTTTAATTTGGTTAGTGAGACCTTTTATCATTATTGTAGTAGTGCTATTACTAGTTTATACCAAAATCCATACTAACATGTAGTTAGTGGAGAGTCCGGATTGTTCCCATGAGGAAAATAGACAGCTCCTCAGAATATCTCAGTTTATTTAATTTTAAAATACTTAAATGGATTTTGGATTTTTTGTATTAAAATGATTTGAATAATTAACTACTACTATTTTTAATTAAACTAGACTAACAAATAAGATAAAAGATAATGAGAAAGAGTCTACCTCAGGTTAGAATTCACATTCGCTTGGTTTTCTAGTTTCGATTAACTTCTAATTTTATTTAGCCTTTAACATATTCAAATCCTACAGTGACATGACCAGTATGGAATTCAAGAAAGAGAGATTTACATGTAAACACGGTATATCTTATCTAAGATATTGGCACGGCCTATCCGGAGCATAACCGGTCTCATCTATTGCATAAATTATTGCATGTAAACAATAAAAATTCCTGAATACTAAATAAGGCATAACCTATCCAGGATTATAGTACGACTCGTCCAGAGCACGATCCGTCTTATCCATGGCATAGCGTATCTCATATTTAATCTTTAAATTAGCAGTTATAACAGTTATGTAACACTCATTTAATACAATCATAGAAAGATTTAATGGAATATAAATTCATTTAGAGAAATAAGAATGTCAAACGATCAAATATGTCGTGAAATATAATTGTTGCATAACGAATCCATTACAAAACGCTAAAATAAAATAATGAAATTAGTCTACCCCTAAATTACCAAACTCGGGCTTCATCTGAACCCGAGGTAGAAAAGAACTTAGCCATGCATTATCGAGGTAGAAACCATCTTCAAGAGGTTTTCTACTAGCATCGATAGCTCCTCGTCGAGGCTCGGACCTTCCAGTGCTGGCCCAGAAGGGGCAGAAAAGGAATTAGAGAAGAAATGAAAATTCTTGTCTGAGGACCTGGATGTCAGAAATGGGAGGGGGTAGGGTTCTATTTATATATTTCTGAAAGTGCAAATCCTTCTAGAAAAAAGACTGTGACGGCCGTCCGTCCGGACAGAAATGGCAGTGCGTCCGGACAGAAGTCACCGATTGCGTCTAGACAGAAAGTGGCCATTTGTAAGGACAGTTTTGTCGTGGAGCGACTGGACGGAGTTGTAGCTTGTATAGATGGAACTTGTCTTGATCTTTTTTCTTCGTTTTTTTTATCGTGCTGTTTCGTTGCTTGTTTTGTTACTGTTTTGGTGTAGTTTCGCGTTTTATCTCCAAAACCTATCTAAACACAAAAATACTAAAAGAACACAATATTAAATTACAAATAGGGGCTAACCTAGTGTAAATTAATGGGCCTAAATCGTCACTTTTGAGTACCGATCAGAGGCTTCTAGGGATGGTTTCACCAGCCAGGGTTATAAGTATTGGAGTATGGGTTGTTGCCTGGCTGGATAAATCCTTGAGTAGCATTAACTTGATCTTGGACGAAATCAGGGAATTGTTCAGCGACAGGACACTCGGTGACAATGTGTGCTTGGCTTGCACACAAGGCGCAAACTTCTTGCCCGGTTGGTGGAGATGGTTGTGTTACAGGTACGTCAGTTGTTAACAACTTATCAGACTTTTCTGTGAGGAACTTTACTTGGTTCGAAAGATCATGATTTTGAGTTAACTCGTAAAGTCCTCTTGTCTTTTGAGTTTCCGCCCTATCTGTCCGAGAGAACGAGGCTTGGTGTTGTGATCTTTTGCTCAACTTTTGTAGATGGCTCCAAGCGTCTGTCTCATTATTAAGTATAAATACACCACCACACGAGGCATCGACGTATTAACGGTATTGTGGCAACAGACCTTCGTAAAAGTTCTAAGCTAACTGCCATTTTGAGACTTGGTGATGAGGACAGCTCCTGATGAGTTCCTTAAGTCTCTCCCATGTCTCGTGTAATGTTTCGCCGTCTAATTGAGTAACACTTATTATAGCGCGGCGGATCTGATTGGTCTTACCAATTAGGAAGAACTTACAAAGGAAGTCCTGTTGAAGCATAACCTAAGTTGTTATAGTGTTGGACTCCAAAGACTTGAGCCAATGTTTGTCCTTGTCTCGGAGTGAAAATGGAAACAAATTTAGGTGTTTAGCTTCTTTAGGTGGGCTGTTAATCCTTATGGTTGAGCATATTTCCAAGAATTTGTCAATATGATTATATGGGTCCTCACTATTAAGTCCGTGAAATATGGGCAGTAATTGCAACAAGTTTGGTCTTATTTCATAGTTGTCGTGCCCAGTGTTGGTAGGTGCTATGCAGGTTACAAACTCGTAAGTCGTTGGAATGCAATATTCCATTAACGCCTCAAGTTGTGGATCTACTTGATTGGCTTGTTCATTTTGCCGATTTCCAGGGACATTAGCATTGTGATCTTCAGCCATGGTGGGCGAGTGTAGGGGTATGGGTGATCAGGGAAAAGGGGATGTTCTTGTGATTGCTCGATTGAGTCTACAGGTGCGTTCAATTTTTGGGTCAGTTGGTATCAGGTCATTATGTAGGGAGTGGTGACCATGTATATACTTATTGTTACCTGAAAAAGAAAACAACAGGTGACTACTGAAGGGTTACCGTCCGAATGAAAAATAGAAGCATCCGGACGGGGATGTCAGAGAAGGTTCTGGACGGAACAAGTGGCGTCCGTACGGAAGACAGTGATCTGATTTTTGTATGATTTTCTATTTTTAATAGAAAAATCAAAAATCTGAAAACTTGAGATTGAAAAGAAAAATAAAAATATTTTTTAATTGAATAATAGGATAAAATAGTTTTTTCCATATTTTTCCCAGCAACGGTGCCAAAACTGGTACCTTGTGTCGTCCTACTACTAGTTGATACCAAAATCCTCGCCAATAAGTAGCTAATGCAGAGTCCAGATCGATCCCACGAAAAATATAGGCAAGTTGACGAAATATCGTGAATTATTCAATTATAAAATATTTAAAAGGATTTTGTATTTTTATATTTAAAAACAGTATTTAATTAATTACTTCTACCTCTAATCAAACTATACTAAGCTAACACATAATATTTAAAAGATTTAATGAGAAAGAATCTACCTCGGGTTAAAATCCACCTTCATTTAGTTTTCTACTTTAAATTAACTTCTTATTTTATTCATCCTTTAATAGATTCAAATCCGACTATGACATGACTAGTATGAATTCAAGAAAAATAGATTAACATGCAAACACGACATATCTTATCTAAGATATTTGCACGGACTATCCGGAGTATAATCCGTCTCATCAATAACATAAAATATTGCATGTGAATAATTAAAATCCCTTAATACTAAATAAGGCATACCATATATAAGATTATAGCACGACTCGTCCGGTGTACAACCCGTCTTATCCATGGCACATAATATCTCATATTTAAACTTCGAATAAGAAATAAGCACAATTATGCAACACTCATTTAATTCAATCAAAGAAAGATTAAATGGAATAATAATTAAATTAGAGAAATAAGAATTTTCCAATGATAAATATGCCGTGGAATATAATTGTTGCATAACGATTCCATTACAAAAGGCTAAAATAAAATAATAAAGTTAATCTACTCCTAAATTACCAAACTCAGGCTTCATCTAAACCTGGGGCAGAAAAGAGACTTAGTCAGACATGGTCGGGGTTGAAACCATCTTCGAGTCGGGTTGCATCGGCAGCTCCTCGTCGAGGCTCAAACCTTGCAATACTGGGTTTATAGGGGCAGAAGGGTTATTAGAGAGAAGGAGAAGGGTTTCAGCCAAAGGACTTGGATGTCAGAAATGAGGGGAGGTCGGGGTCTATTTGTAGTTTTTTAGAAGTGCAAGCCCTTCTCGGATTAGGAGTTAATGGTTCGACCAGTCCGGACGGAATTAGTCAGTCCAGACAGAAATGGCGACTAGAGTCTGGACGATTTCGGCGATGAAAGTCCTGACTGGTGATGGCATTATGTCGCGATGGTGTTGGCGATGAGAGTCCAGACGGTAATGTAGAGTCCGGATGGTGTGTGCTGGTTTTGGTCTTTTTCTTCAGCTTTTGTCTTGTGTTGTGCATTTGCATGTTTTATTGCTGTTTATGGCGTAGTTTTGCGTTTCTTCTCCAAAACCTGTCTAAACACAAAAACAATATAAAAACACAAAATTAAACAACATCTTGGGGCTAACCTATTGTAAATAGCATGATTAAATCGTCCCTTTTGAGTGCCTATCAGACCCCTCACCAGGAAAATCCCATAGAATGGATCCACCTGTGACCTTTGTGTGGGAAAGAACCCATGTTTACTAGACCACCGAGTGGAAGTCTGGCGTCATCTTCTCCCCCCATGTTCAACTCTCCTTATAGCAATATACCACTTCCGTTGTGCCACATTTGTGGGATAGTAGGTCACACTAGACCTAGCTGCTACGGTCCGAAGAGAGATATGGCTAAGGAGAAATGCATGGGACACTAATAAAAAAAATCTTTTAATCACCCAGTCAAATCGAGTATTACCAGACCTTGATACTTGCTTAAGTCCATAAATGGATTTCTTATGCTTGCACAACATGTGCTCTTGGCCCTTTACTATGAACCCAGCTGGTTGCATCATATAGATGTACTCATCAAGACTTCCGTTAAGGAATGCTATCACGACATCCATATGCCAAATCTCGTAGTTGAGATGTGTAGTAATGGATAAGAGAATTCGAATGGACTTAAGCATAGCCATCGACGAATAGGTTTCTTCATAATCAAACACTTCTTTCTAACTAACGTTTCCATAAGCCTAGTTTTGAAGGTTTCTACCTTCCCTGTCACTCCTCTCTTCTTGTAGATCTATTTGTACTCGATGGATTTTATAACATCTAATGGTTCCATAAGTTCCCAGACATGATTAGCATACATAGACGCTATTTTAGATTCCGTAGCCTTTTGCCATAAGTCCGTATCCTTATCATGATAAGATTCGTTCTAGTTCTTGGGTTTGGTATCATAGTGGTCTGGGATCTTGTCGTAAGACTCTCTCTCAAAAACATGAACCTCTTGGGTTGGCAATCAACCCTCCCATTACGACGAAGCTGTGCCTGTGTAGTTATGATAGATGGTGAATCATTCCGTTCATTAGGTATAGTTTCCGGTTGTACCAAACTCTCATTCCTAATTTCTTTAGGAAAAACTTATGAACAATGTTTGTGGCTTATGACATAATCCTCTTCCATGAATCTTACATTTGTGCTAACAAATACTCTTTGATTCTTAGGATTATAAAATAAACCACCATTAGTTCCTCTAGGGTATCTTATAAAGAAACAAACTTCTGTCTTTGATTCCAACATACTTGCATCTCCCATCAACACATGTTCTGCGCAACCCCATATCCAAACGTGTTTAGGACTTGGCTTACGCCCAATCAACAATTCCATATGGGTACTGAGAACTGCCTTAGTAGGTACAAAATTCCGGATAAAAGCCGCTGCCTCCAATGTTAACCCCCAAAACGAATGTGTTGAATCCAAATAACTCATCATACACATAACCATTTCCTTAAGGGACCTATTCCTCCTCTCTGCTACACAATTTTGCTATGGCATCCTTGGTGCAGACAACTATGATGTAATCTCATTTTCTGATACGTAATTCCTGAACTCCCCAAAGAGGTATTCACCACCACGATCAGATCATAGGGTTTTGATTTTTACCCATCTGCTTCTCCACCTCAACATTAAAAACATTGAATTTCTCAAAGGTCTCAGACTTACGATGAAGCAGGTAAACGTGTCCATTCCTTGAGTAATCGTCAATAAAAGTGACGAAGTACTCATATCCAACTCTTGCCTGGATAGTCATAAGACCACATACATCAGAATAAACCAAATCAAACACTTATTTGGTTCTAAGTCCCTTAGCCGAAAATGCCCTCCTGATCATCTTACCCTCTAAACAAGATTCACAGACTGTAAGTGTCTCCACTTTCACTAAACCTAAAGATCCATTTTCTTCCAATCTTTGTATCTTCTTTAGATTAACATGACCTAAACGAAGATGCCAAAGTAGTGTTTGGTTCAAAGAAGAATTTTTTCCTTTTTAATGGTAAAATATGCAAATTATTCACCTCATTCTTTTTAAGAGTAGAAATCACAAGATGTAAAATATAAACACCATTCACCAATGTATCACAACATATAGAATGTTTACCAACCACAATATTGCAAAAATGCTTATTAAACTCAACATAATATCCATCAATTCCCAAACAAGAAATCGAAACTATGTTTTGTCCAGTTTGAGGTACATAGAAAATGTTCTTCAAAATTAAACTCCTAACTCTACCAAAAGAAAGAACAATATCTCCCACACCAGTAGCAGATAGCTGGGAGTTATTCCTCATCTGAAGATGTACCTCGCCTTCTTTAAGCTACCTGATCACCTGGAACCCCTTGCAAAGAATTACAGACATGATTAGTGGCTCTTGTATGTACACACTAGGTTCCGGTAGATACAACCAGTAAACATGATTCAAGAACTAAGGAAAAGGCATTACCTCCAGCCACCTTGTTCTTACGATCAGGACAGTCCCTCTTCCAATGCCCCGACTTCTGAAAAAATAGTAAATTCCCTTAGGCATCTTAACCTTTGCCTTCACAATTGATGGCTTCTTCATCCCAATTTTCTGCGTGTTTACCTGTTATAGTCCTTTCTTCTTCTTCTTACTAGATATTGGCTTATAAGAGGAAGCCTTTTTTGTAAAAAAAAAAAAAAAATGCGTGGGTCGACACCCGAATAACTCCATCCACTCTTGGTAGTTCTTTTAATAATTCTGCTAAAGAAATATCGAGTTTGTTCATAGTATAATTAAGGCGGAATTACTGAAAATAATTCGACAGTGATTAGAGCATGATATCAACTTGGGTTTTTCCATGAATCTCGGCTCCATGGTCCTCCAGCTCGTTAAGAAGACCTACCATCTTCAAAATGTGGTTCCTAACCGGTGTACCCTATGTCATGCTCGTGTACATGAGAGCCCTCATGGCAACCTACCTTGTTGCCCGTCCCTACTCACCAAACATTTCTGTAAGGTTTTACATGATGTCAGTTGTAGATGCCACAATTTGATGCTACCTTTGCAAAACATCCAACATAGGTGCCAAAATGTCGCAACTTGCCATCCTATCACCTTTCTTCCACTTCTCATAAGACTGGACCTCTTGTTCAAAATATTCGGGGTTTGATACGGGAGAACATGGTTTAAATAACACGAACCTATAATCGTCAGAAGTTAAGACTCTCTCGAGATTTCTTTTTCATCTGATAAAATTAGGTCCAATAAGTTCGTGCCCTTTAAATATAGCCGCAAGTGGATTGAAAGATACCATTATTAATCCTGAGAGACAAAAGAGAAAACTTTTAAATTCTTTAAAATTTTTGGGGCCCTCAACCTTTTAATTTAAAAACAATTATTGACAGCATGGGTTCTTTGTGATTATATAGGCCACGATAGTGTGGACGTCTATTAACCAACTCCTTTTTGGATAGACATGACAGTCTATTAATTTACTCATGGAGCCAAATATCATAATAAATTTTATTCGCCTAGTGTCACATCAACTGATAGGCCATGATAGTGTGGACGTCTAACAATCAACGACTAAAGAAATATCTAAGTTTTTATTCCTTGATATAGGACATTCCAAGTAAATTAAACATCCAATAACTTCGGTTTCCACAAATAAAAACAGTGATTTCGTGGGGGGTGGTATTTTCATTCACGGGTTAAGTGTATAATAATTACGCTTAATTTGAAAATCATGTGTCAAACCACTGGACCCGGTGTGGCAAACTATTTTACACATTTCTCAAATTTACTCATTTCTGATATTCATGCCTGATATTCCATGACTATAATCTTTCTAATGGGGAGACCGAAATCGAGCCGGCATGCAAGTTATAATCATATCTCCACGAACGTGTTATGAAATTCGTAGGATTTATCTGTGATTAAATCCTTCTCTCACTTAATATTTTAAAAACGAAGGTTTTTCTTTTTATTTATTTTAAAACATTAAACAAATTTTAATTTTTTGATTAAAAATTAAATCCAAAATTTTAATCAATTAAAATATTTCGTGTTTAATCTTATTAAAATAAACAAAAGTTTTTCATTATATAATTTTGTGAAAGAAATTAATTACTCGGGTTTTTGGAAAATACCCTAATTAATATTCATCAAATGTGAAAATTACATAAACAAATAATTTATTTATTTAACCCATTTAAAAAATTATTTGGATAATTTATTTTATAAATCATTTTTTCCTATTATACCATTTATTTAAAAACCATGTATGAATGGAAAAAATAAATAAAATAAAAATCATCTACAATATTAATTAAATATATGACTAAATAATTAAAAATAGTTGTTATGATCCGTGTCGTTCGTTTAATCCTTTAATCGTGTGGTGCAGATTAGAAACTAAATAACTAAGGTTTAATAAACCCTAATAGAGCCATCATGCACCTGGCCCTATTCCTCATCCACCGGACTACCATCCTAACCGATGCCACTACCATTGGTCACTGGAGAAAGCTCAACATAAGGCCAAAATAGCCCCTTTACCTGCTAAACTAGCTACTACTGAAATTGGCAGCTTGTGTCGCTGCTATTCATACCTCCGTTTGGCCACCTTGCCACCGTCGTCGAACCACTACAAAAACCCCATCGAAGGATCTTTGAAACTCCTTGAATCTAGCAAAAAAAACCGCATCTAAAACTGATGTTGTAGGCCCTGAGAAAAACACCTAAAGCTGGCACCACTACAGTGCCACTCCCACTTTGCCGCCAGTTTTGACCCCTTTGCTGTCGCTATCAAACCGCCATTGAATCACCATCGAAGGTCCATCAAACCACCTTGATCCCAATGAAAAAACCGTGATGAAAAATGCTTTCAATGTCCCAAAAAATTGATCCTGAATCCGGCGCCACTGCTGTCCTAGTTTTGCCACCGCTTAGTTCTTTCTCCGTTTTTTGTTTTCGATTTGATCCTAGATTCGATTACAAAAATGATCTAGAAAATAAATGAGTGATAAAACAATAGATTTTAAATCCTATACCCCATGTCGGTGGCATACAATCAACGTACCTCGAATCAAACCATGGAGGAAAAATGATAAACGCATAGGATTAAAACGAAAACCATTGAATCAATCATTCAAAGGTCTGGATCATAACAACTTATGGCTGCAAAAAAATGTTAGAACATCTTATTATTCATCTAGTCGTGGCTCTGATACCAGCGTCGGACCTATGTAGCAGAAAATTCAAAAATATTCTCGACGTGATGAACGTTGTTGGGGTTTTTCACTAAAATTGAGTCATATATTCTGACATATATTAAAATTATTCCTCTAGGAACTTGAAAAAGTTCCTTGAATGCCAAAACTAGTTGAGACAGCCTAAAAATCTTCTCGCGTATTCTCGGCGCACAACGACATACTACGATAGGTGGGCACCGATCTGATTCCTGTATATTTTCTTTCTTTGATTTATCTCGCACACAAGAGTTCTCAAAATCACTCAATATTCAAGAAAATTATGAGAGAGAGAACCATGGGTGGATAGGGTTGTAGTAGAAGAAAGACTTAGAAACTTATATAAAAATAACAAGCTGCCTAATCTATTTTGGTCTCATTTTCCCATTATTCTATATACAATATAGAAATAAGATATTTAGACCAAAAATACATCAATCCCTCCTTCCTAAGGCCAGCCAGCTTAGGGATAATTCCCTAGGTGTGCCAAATTCCAACAATGCCACTAATAAATTAATTTAATTTCCCGATCATCCTAGCAGAAAAATTGACAATAAAATTAAATTAATATATTCCTGAAACCAATAAAATATATATCCGTGTGCATAATGGGCTACGTGAGGGATCACGAGAAAGTATAGAACTCGGACTAACCATATAAGAATTCCGGATTCCACTAACTCCATCCCCTAGTTAGATCCATTTCTACACGAATCAGGACTTATTTTACTAAAGGCCCTAAGTGAACTACTGGCCCTAACTTGAATTATGTCTCGAGTTTTCAATTATCAATTACCCGAGATCTATCCATGCTTAAGATATGGATTCTCTATAATTAAATTAGGTTATTGACAACTTGGTTTAACTACCCTATTATCCTCACAACCGCTTCGTTTAACCTTGTGAATATGCCAAATCAGAAGATCCACTGGTCAGGTTTGGCATAATCAAAACTATAAGCAAAGCACGCGAGGGGGAACTCCTTAACCTAAATTTGATGTGGTTTCTGTCAGCTAATTATCAACCATTGAACAAATAATGACAGCACCCAACTCATCGGTATTATTGATCTCATCGGTGAAATCTCAACCATTAATGACTCAAAGTACTGCGCATTAATTGAGCATAATCAATCAATCACATCGGGATTAAGAGTTCGTGAAATACATGATAATACATGATGCTAATTAATTCATATAGTCACTATAGAATTTATCATCCTATTGTTCCCCTTCAATACACTCCAAGTATACTAATACATTGAGCTCGAATATTGAATTTCCAAACCTGAATTTGACCCATCTGGCCTAGGGCAGACGAGCTACTATAACGATGTGATACAATCTTACCATTGGATTGTCCAAGTCCATTATAATTGTGAGCCAAACTTATATATTGTATCAGAACCTTTGATCCGATTTTCCGCGCTTCATGCATTGAATCAAATACTGGACTAAATATATGGACTAAGCAAATATCTCCATCATATAAATATAAACCATATAAAAATCAATTGATAAATGCAAATAAATATCGATTGTTTATCATTAGTAATCCAGGAAAAAAATACATAAAAGCATAACTTTTAATATACAGTCCAACCACTCTCATCATTCCTTTGATGCTATTTTGGTTCCTC
>JAULLG010366121.1:0-11652 GCA_035668355.1 Sarracenia leucophylla
TACAGTAGTGGTTCTCTCTTGAGATGATTTACAATGTATATCCTCACTACAAATGAATCTCTCTTTCTCTCTAAAAGTCTTACAATAAATGTAATAAATGAGAGAAAAGAAATTACAAAGTCTGGCTAAGATGCCAAGACAAAAGCTCAAACAAATTGAATTTTAGCTTTGAGCGTACAGTGAAAACAAAAATGAGAGATCAAATATTTAATGCTTGTAATCAATGTTTTCACCAACCCTTCTTCATCAAAGAAATCCTCCTTAAATAGCTTTCAATAAAATCTGAACGTTGGAGGGAAGATACAGTAGCCGTTGGCGCATTTAATGCTCGGAGAACTAGCCGTTGGAAAAACAGGGCATGCATTAAAAATGCAGAACTGTCGACAGAAGAGGGCAAACAGACGACAGAAGAAAGGCTAAGAGAAACAGACGCCAGAACTCAGAACTTCGGACGATAGGTCGTCAGAACAAGCAAAGGATACTGGCGACAGAAATGGGGTACTGGCGACAGAACCAAGCAAAGAAGGAAAGACAAAAGTCTCTGGAAACAACAGACGACAGAACCTTAGCAATCAGTCGACAGAAGATTTTTCCAAGAAGAAGAGGCTAAAAATCTGATATGAATCAAATAAATTTGATTCTAATCAGAGGAAAAAGGTCTCAAAGAAATTGCTTGGAAAGCAACAAAATATTCGAATTAAAAAAAAACTAGATTCGAATAAAAGGACGGGGAAACCAAAGCAGGTGATTCGAATAAAAAATAACTTGATACGAATCAAAAAGACTTGAATCACAGGAGAAGAGTATATGAATCAAATGAAGTTTGATATGAATCAACAAAATTTGATATGAATCAAATAGGTTTGATATGAATCAAGAATTTTGATTCTTATCAAGCAAAGTCAAACAACAGGATGGCAGATGACTTGATACGAGTAAGGCAAAAACTGATTTGAGTCAAATGAGTTCTGATATGAATCAAATGAATTTGATATGAATCAAAATCATTTGATATGAATCAAAATCATTTGATTCTTATCAAAAGATAAGTCATAGGAGAAGATAACAGGAATAATGCAAATCAAGATATACTTGATTTGAATCAAAAAATTTGATACTTATCAAATAAAAGGATTCAAGACAAATAGGAGAGAAAGAAAAAAAAAGACTAAGCATAATACTTAGAGATATTATGATTTTTCTTCAACGTTGTTGTATTTTAGCATAATTAAAATCCTGAAACATATTTCAACAAAGCTAAAAAATTAGCAACAAAAACAAATCAATTTGTTGTTAGGTCAAAACCAAAATGGAGCTTGATTAAGGCTTTTAGGCCAACAGATAAAAATAGGGATATTTTGAGGAGCTGCCTATTTTTCTCGTGGGAACGATCCGGACTCTCCACTAACTACTTGTTAGTTTGAATTTTAGTATAAACTAGTAGTAGCAACGACACAGCTACCACTTTCCCATTTCTTCTTCTTGTTGGCCAAATATCTTTTCCAGTAACCAAAACTTCAAATAAGCGCCTTTTGGAGATTATTTGGGTATCCAAAAAAAAACACAGGCTGCTTTTTACATATGAGGCTAAAAATGGGGGCCCGGGGCAATATTTGTAGCAAAGAAACGAACATTCTCAAAAATACATTGATGGCCTAATATCCTTTCCCAAAATTTAATGTACTTTTTCAGAAACTTAATTATAATACATATTCCTAATTTTTTAGTCAAAATGAAGCCAACAAGATTCTCAACGAATATGGGCGAAGACAAAAATATCATTTACAAGTAAACGTGTAAATTCTCTCAGAATAAAAGTTAAGTCTCAAAAGCACACTTTATGGGTTAATTTTCCACCATTTATGTATTTTTAACTATTATTGCTATCAATCTTGATTAGCATGCAAGTATCCACTTCATCAGGTATGCAAAATGATACCAGGTGGTCCACTTTTGATCATTATCACTCAAATTTTTACAACATAAAAATAAATCCATATTTTTCTCATCCGGAATATTTAACTCCCAATTTTATTTTTAACTTTTTCAAACATACATATGATTGCCCAAGTTTTATGACACTAAAAAGATTTTTTTAAAATTATATTATCCACCCTAACTTAAATATTTCAATGTCCTTATCGAATAAAAAGACACAAATTAAGATTGTATGGAGTAAGAAAATTTTACCAACTTGTGCAGCAATCATATATTTTTTTCTAGGCTGTAGACAGTCGTCTGAATTTTGTCATTAAACATCTAAGCCGTACATCAAAAGCAATGGCAATGTAATATCATGTCAGTTATAAAATTAGAGCAACAGACGGACATAATGAATATTAATAGAAAAGAAGCAATAGCCGTATTATTTATTAATTTTTATTTTTAATTTTTGACCTTATTCTAAATTTAAATCTAAAAATAAAACTAGCCCACTTTACTATTTCACTAAATGAAAAGATAAATCTAAATTAAACAAAAAAACAAAATCTAAATTAATTTTTTACTTTAAACTTTAAACTAATCATCCTAAATCCAAATTAACTAAATTACAAAATCTAAATCTAAACTAACTAACTTACCTAAATCTAAATTAGAATCTAAACCTAAAATTAAAAACTAAGTTATCTTTTCTAGCTTCCTAAATCAACTTAAAACTAATATACATTTATCTAGCTATTCTTAATTAGACTAAGATGATTAAAGTCTAAGTTAATTAGATTGTAGAAAAATGACTCTAGTATGGATTTTAAATTATCCTAACCTAAACTCTACTCAACTAAACTAAGTTGTAGGCTTCAGCTACACCCAACTTGGACACAACAATGTCCTTATTGGCGTAGCACTTTTATCATTGTGAATACCTTTGGGTTCCCCCCAAGACAGGGCTAAGTTTAACATCTTCAGCCAGACTTAGCTAGTCGATTACTCGACTGGCAGGATTGGATCAGAGAGATCTGTGGACTCGGTTGATATGCTTTCTTCATATGATTTTAGCCTTTTTCCATTGCTGGATGAGTGGTCTCTATTTCCAACAAGTGTGGATTGAGATATAGCTAATGGTATTTGCCACATAGTGTTCAACGGTGAATCACACATGGGAGGTGGTGGTGTACAGGATAGAAGGTCAGGTGGTTCAAATCCAGCATTCCAATGTGGATGGTCAAAATAGGTATCGACTCCTAAATTTGCTATGTATGCCTCTAAATAATCGTCAGTTAAGATAAAGGGAAGCTCATCCTCGATAGTCTCCTCTATATTGTAGACTGCAAAGCAATCGTCATGTAAAGATGGATGGTGAGAGGCATGAAAGGCATTTAGATACAGTTTCATATTTCCGAATGAAACATCCATCACTCCGATTCGGCAGTTCATACATGCATTGGATGTAGCCAAGAAAGGTCTACCGAGGATGACGGGTGTTTGCCTCCTCGTATTCGAGTCAGGTTCGATGTCTAGGAAAATGAAGTCAACAGGGTAGAGAAACATTTCTACTTGGATAAGCACATCTTCAATGACTCGACGTGGGATTTTAATTGACCAGTCAGCTAACTAGAGAGTGACCGGTATCAGTTTATGTTCACCTAGATCGAACTATTCATACAATTAGTATTGAAGGAGATTGTAGGTATCACTGGGTCTTTTAACTTAGGGATAGTGTTATCATTGAGGACAGAACTAACATGTTCTGTTAATAGCACTTTCTTGGGGACGCTAGTCTTCGTCTTACGCTTTTGGGTGCATAGGTCCTTTAAGAACATAGCATAAGATGTGACTTGTTATATAGCGTCAAAAAGAGGAAGATTAATTGTGACTTTCTTGAATAGCTCGAGCACGTCAGTCATTAGTGGTCCTTTCTTGCGCTGGGGTGATTGCGGTTCTAGGCAAAAGGGAAATGGTGCCTTTGGTTCCTTGGGAACAACTGGGGGGCCATTAATGCCTTATAGAATGCATCTCTAGGTGGTGGTGCAGCAGTAATAGTTGTTGGATGGGGTGTTTCGGAGTCATCAAACTCTTCTACAATTGCTAGATTTGGTAATGGCTGAGGGTTACTTGGTAGTGGCCGGGTGTCTAGCTCTTTTCCACTCGTTAATGTCTTAACAACCATTACTTGTTTGTGGTATACACCACTATTGCCAGGGTTGTTATCTAAGATATACTGGTCTTTGGGGTAATCCACTGGCTGACTTGGCAGTTTATCGTCCTCTCGTTCGGTTAAGGTAGTTGCTAACTGTCTAATTTGGGTCTCAAATTTGGCAATAGACTCGGAGTGAGAACTGAAAAGATGAGTTCTCATGTCCAATTTTTCAAATTTCGTATCCAAATTTTGCAAGACTTGCACAACTTTCTCCTCAAACCCTGGGGTTCAAAGAGGAGCTGAAGGTTTTTGCTGGGAAGTAGAAGCTCTGTAGGCCGAAGGGTGAAAATCGTTGGAGTACGAAGGCCTAGGCTGTTGGGTTGACGTGCTACCTTGATTTGGATGTTGTTGAGAGGAAAAATTAGAATGATTTCTCCATCCCAGATTATAAGTATTAAAGAACATGTCATTTACCGGTCGAGAGAATCCTTGTGCAGCATTAACTTGATCTTGCACCAACTCTTGGCATTGTGTGGTGGCTAGGCAGTCTTAGACAAAAATGGGTCAGACTAGCAAATAGTGCACATGGACCTCGAAAGGTCGGGGGTAGGATAGAGGTAACAGGATTCTGCCCATTAGACAAGACCTGCGTTAGAGTTTGTGTCAAGGTGGCCACTAGATCGGGAAGTTGTGGTTTTGGGACCTCGTACATGCTGCGTGGTTTTTGGGAGAAAGCGATGGTTTTGTCAATATGAGATGACAAAACATGGTGTTGGGAGTTATCACTCAATTGTTCAAAAAACAGACATGCCTCGTTTTCATTTGTAAGCATGAATGTACCACCGCAAGTGGCATCAACGAACATGCACTGTTGATTTTTCAACCCATTATAAAAGCATTGAACCAATTGCTATTTTGGCAGCTGATGACGTGGACATGATCTGAGGAGGTCTTGTAGGCGTTCCTATGTCTCATGAAAGGCCTCACCTTCTAGTTAGCTAAAGCTCGTAATGGAACAACTTATTTGATTAGTCTTACCTATCGGGAAGTACTTCTTAAGGATTGCATATTACAGAATAGCTCATGTTAGGATTGTGTTCGGTTCTAAAGAAATAAGTCAATGCTTGGGTTTATCTTTTAGGGCCAATGGGAACAACTTAAATCTTAGTGCTTCATTGGAAAAATCATTGATTTTAATAATTGAACATATCTCAAGAAATTGATGAATGTGTCTATAAGGGTCCTCAATGTCAGTTCCATAGAAAGATGAAGCATATGAAATATGTAGGACTTAATTGCGTATTTTGTAGCTCCAACTGTAGGGGCTGGATGCAGGATAGTGATACATACGCTCATGTGGGGTAATACTTAATTAGAGACTTCATCTGTTGGGTAGTTTGGTTGACTTGATCATTTTGTGGGTTGTCAGTCAGGATACTGACGCGGTTAATGATTGGGTCTTCTGCCATGGTGGGTGTGTGTGGGGGTGGGGGAGCTCAGGGGAAAGGGGATCCTTTCGCATTCATTTGGTTGTACTTGGATGTGCGTTCAATTTTTGGATCGAATGGTGCTAGGTCGCACACCAGGGAGCGGCGACTAAACATATACTAATTGGTACCCACAAAAAAAAAAAACCAGGTAACTGCTAAAGGACTACCACCCGTACAGCAAGACAGAAGTTTCCGGATGATAGTGAGAGATAAGAGTTCGGATGGAAAAAGTTACGTCCGGACAAAAGACGGTAATGAGATTTTTTAACAATTTACTAATTTTTTTTATAGAAAAGTTAAAAATCTGAAAATCCGAATGAAAAAAGAATAATAAATAGTTAAATAAAAACATTTTCAGATTAAATAATGGTTTAAAATATATTGTTGCCATAATATTCCCCGACAATGGTGCTAAAAATTGATGCGTGTCGTCTCGCAATCAAGTTTATACAAAGATTCACACTAACAAGTAACTAGTGGTGAGTCATAATCGTTGCCACGAGGAATATTTGGCAAGCGGAAATATTTTCCAATTATTTAATCTAAGAAATATTTTAATTTAATTAACATAAGAATCTTGGATTTTATTTGAGTAAAACGAATATTTTAAGTAACACTAACTTTAATAAAACTAAGCTATGCTAACAGATAAAATGATACGTTTAAAGTGAGTAAGGATCTATCTCAGGTTAGAATCCACCTTCGTTTAGTATTCTAGTTTCAATTAATTTCTTATTTTATTTAGCATTTAATAGATTCAAATCTTACAGTGACATGACCAGTATGGAATTCAAGAAAAATAGATTTACATGCAAACAAGGCATATTCTGTCTAAGACATTAGCACGGAATATCCGGAGCATAATCCCTCTCGTTAATAGTATATAATATCTCATGCTTACAATTAAAATCCCAAAATTTTAAATAAAGTATATCCTATCGAAGATTATAGCATGAATCATTTGAAGTATGACTCGTCTTATCCATGGCATATGATATCTCATATTTAATATTCGAATAACAATAAGCACAATTATGCAACACTCATTTAATACAATCACAGAAGGATTAAATGCAATATTCATTAAATTAGAGAAATAAGAATTTTCCAACGATCAAATATGTCATGGAATATAATAGTTGCATAACGAATCCATTACAAAATGTTAAAATAAAATAATAAAATTAATGTACTCCTAAATTACCAAACTCGGGCTTCATCAGAACCCGAGGCAGAAAATGACCTTAGCTACGCATGGTCAGGGTTGAAACCATCTTCGAGTAGTTGTCGGCTAGTATTTGCAGCTCCTCGTCGCGGGTCAAACGTTACAGTATTGGCTTAGAAGGGGTCAGAAGTGAGATTTTAGAAGAAGAAAGGACTTGGTGGGAAAGGACTCAGATGTCATAAATGAGGGGGGTCGAGGTTTATTTATAGATTTTCGAAACTTCAAGTCTTTCTCGCACCAGGACTTGGTGGCCATGCGTCCGGACAGAAGTGGGCGATAGAGTCTTGACGAAAGTGGCCGTTCATCATGACGAAAATTGGTAAGCGTCCGGATGCCCATCCAGATGCCAATCCGGACGGATTTCTACGACAACACTTTTGGTAAAATTTCAAATGAGCATAAATTATTCATCCGATCTCGAAATTGGGTCATTTTTATATCCAAATTGAAGCCCCAAAAGTCTTCTTTCCGACGGTTTTAATCTTACATCGAAATGAAATTTGTAGTGAACGTTATGACTGAAATAGTGAAAGTATGTCGGTTTCCCTTATCTGTTTTTGCATGTCTTTGCATGTCTTTGCCCGAGCTTTTTGTTGGATTTTGTGCATTTTATGCTCCTTTTCGTTACAACACTTTTGTACTTGTATTAACCAGAAAAACACTACAAAAAAAAATATTAAATAACATTTCGAGGCTAACATAGTGTAAATAACGGTATTAAATCATCACCTTCGAGTGCCGATCATCATTCATTAAAGAACCAAAAAAACTTTTTACCAAGTGACTATCCATAACTGACTCATCAAGTGAATCTTTTACCAAGTAGTCATTATCGTAAACTTGGATTTTATGTGGGTTTTAATTCTCTATCAATAATTAGGTAACTAGAACCCCTAACTAGTGATATTTTTAAAACATGTTTTGATGATTATCACTTTGATGAGTCAGTCATCCCATCATTACGGGAAAAAAGTCGCAGCCTGAAGCTCGATACGGAAATCAATTGGAATAATTCGATGTTATCTCATCTTGATCCTCGTACTAATCAATTTCAATTGAAAGTTTATAGGATTATTCATTTGCAATATATTTCAAATTAATTACCGGATGCTTTTACCGACACAAATTGAGTAACTAAGTCTCATTTACCAACTGCTAACACTCCTGCAATGATTGATGTCCCTGAAGGACAATCGTGTGAGAATTTAACAAATGAATCAATGACACGCCTGAAGTGTGGGAAACCGATCGATGTAAAAGATAAAATTCCCTATGAAAGTACTACTGCGAATGGATATAACTAATTTAGAGCTACTGAACAGGTCAGAAGCCGATAAATTGAAATTTTTAATTATTTAACCTAAATTGATAACAAGTTAAGGTTAATAATTATAATATCGACATAAAACGGTAAAAATCTATAATCATCCAACAACCATAATGAACACACGATATACATGGATGCCCTAGGGAAGCTCCCTGGGATGAAATCTATGGCACCGACACACGGTGGGAATTGTGCAGTATAAATCAAAAGGTTTACAGATAGACAGACTAGGAATTAAACCTGTAACACAGACGGCGTACCTATCTTCTAACTTGAAAGCTCAAGTTATACGGTCTCAAGCTAAAACATGGCAACAAAACCAAAGCTAGGATGGCGAAACTAACATAAGTCTTAAAACCTAAGGTTGCTATAAAGGATTCCTCAAACAACATGCTATGGATGCAAGACTTCATAGAAGTAAAGACATACAATAGCTTTGCTAGATACATCTCATGAAACCTAAGGAAATATATACAAGACATGGACAGAGATACATACAACCTGAAGAGAAGGAGGAAGATGTATTACCTTGGGTTTGTGATGGATCATAAGGCATTGATGTGTAAGTCAACACCAGGGGGTTAAGGAAGCCAAGAGAGAAGTAGCTACTTCTCCATGAACAACCAAGAGGCTAGGAGAGGATTCTCAAAAGTCCTAACGATGGTATGAAGTGTTTATATAGAAAAAAACATCGGCACTCAAACTCTCTTCGAGCGCACCGCATGCGCTATAACACGTTCGTGCACTCTTCAGACGTAGTTAAAAAACGTAGGCTTTTCTATCCCACTCCAATGTGAATCGTTATGGTTTCAACTATTAGAGTCGATGAAACAGAAGTTTTAAAAATATTAGTTTTAGATCAATTACGACGCTGTAAAAACCGTAATCTCACATTTTTTATGAAAATGCGAGACAAATATAAGATGGGATACGAAATATACCAATTGAGACTTTGTAGTAAAGTTTTGGTTGTTCCACGTTGAATAGAGACCACCAAGCGACCTTCTCGCGTATGTCCCAAATGCGCTACAACGACCACGGATTGTGGACACCGTCTCCAGTCGAGGCTCCTTCTCAGTCTTGGTTTCTTCTCACAGACAAATCCTCAAAATTGAAAACATATAAGCAATGCACACAAGGGGGAACTGCTCAACCTAAGTCGGTAGTGGTTTTCATCAGTTGATTATCAACCATCGACCGAATAACGATAGTACCCAACTCACCGGTCATATTGATCTCAATATCGAAATCTCAGCAATTGGTGACTCAAAGTACTGCGTATTATCCGAACATGATTTGATCAATCACATCAGGATTAAGAGTACGTATAATACACAATAATATAGGATGTTGATCAATTCATATAATAAGTATAGAATTGATCATCCTAATGATCCGGATCAATACGCTCCTAGTTTACTAACACATCGAGCTCTAACATCGAATTCTAAAACCTGAATTCAATTCGTCCAACCTTGCTAAGATCAACTAATATAATGATGTTCTACAATCGTCCCAATGGATTGTCCGATTCCATTGCGATTAAGTGCCTACCTGTATATTTTGTCAGAACCATTGACCTGATCTTCCCCGCTTCATGCGATGAGTCATATACTGGACAAGATATACAGATTATGCGTAATACATCATACACACAATGGATATGAAATAGTAAATGCAAATACATCTCAATTATTTCTCATTAATGTTCCAGTGTTCCAGATAATAAAATACATAAAATCATGGCTTTAGGGTATACTATCCTAACAATCTCCCACTTATACTCAAAGCCAAGCAGGTACACATCTAACACTTAAACATTCTAGATGGTTATCAACGACCTTCTGAGATAATACCTTTGTAAAAGGATCCGCTAGGTTCTTTACATATGCTATCTTGGAAAAGACCACGTCTCCCCGCTGCACTATCTTCTTGATGAGATGATACTTCCTCTCTATGTGCTTCCCCTTTTTGCGAACTCTGAGTTCCTCCGAGTTCGCAACCGCCCTAATGTCGTCACAATAGAGTACAATGGGCGACAGCCTCCTTAGTTGCATCCGAAGCTGCAATATATTCGGCCTCCATGGTAGAGGCTGCAAAACTAGACTGCTTGACGCTCCTCCAACTGATGGCTCCTCCTCCCAAGGTAAACACATAACCCGAGGAAGACCTCCTAGAATCCCTATCAGCCTGAAAATCAGAGTCAGTGTACCCCAAGGACACAAGACTATATGTCTAATACACCAACGTATACACCCTAGTCCGTTTCAGGTATTTGAGTATATACTTGACCAAAATCCAATGCTTTTCCCATAGATTAGACTGATATCTACTTACCATGCCAACAGCATAACAGATATCAGGTCAAAAACAGAGCATGACATACATAAGACTCCCTACTTCTGAAGCATAGGGGATACATGTCATCCGCTGTATCTCCTGGGATGTTCTAAGATACTGATCCCTAGATAGAATAATTCCATATCTAAAAGGTGGAAATCCTTTCTTGCTATCTTCCATGCCAAAGCGAGCAATAATCAAGTCAATATGATGGGCCTGGGATAAGCCTAACATCTTACGTGATCGATCTCGTAAGATATTGATCCCAAGTATTTGACCACCTCTACCAAGTCCTGCATGTCAAATTGACTTAACACCCATACCTTAACAGAAGATAACTACCCCACATCGTTGCTGATTAGGAGAATGTCATCAACATAGATGACAAGAAACACTACCTTACTACCATCACACTTTCAGTACACACAATATTCGATAGCACACTGATCAAAGCAGAAGCTTTTGAACGCTTGGTCAAATCGAGTATTCCAAAACCTTGATGCTTGCATAAGTCCATAAATGTATCCCTTAAGTTTACACAACATGTGCTCCTGGCCCTTTGCTATATATCCGTCTGGATGCATCATATAGATGCTCTCATCAAGACTTCTGTTAAGAAAAGCTATCTTGACGTCCATCTGCCAAATCTCATAGTCGAGATTAGCAGCAATAGATAAGTGAATCCGAATAGACTTTAGCATGGCAAATGGCAAATAGATTTCCTCATAATCGAACCCTTCTTCCTGCGTAAACCCCTTCCCAACAAGCCTAGCTTTAAAGGTTTCAACCATCCCGTCTACTCCTCTCTTTTTCTTGTAGATCCATTTGCAACCAATGGGTTTTATCCCATCTAGTGGTTCAACAAGCTCCCATACCTGATTAGAGTACATATACTCTATCTTAGCCTCCATAGCCTTTTTCCATAACTTGACATCCTTGTCTTGAAGTGCCTCATTGTAGTTTCAGGGTTCGGTACCAAGTTCTTCCGGGATCTTGTCAAGTAATTCTCCCAAGAAAATGTACCTCTCTGGTTGACGAACAACCCTCCTATTACGACGAGGACCCTCATGTGCACTCGTGATAGGTGGTGTCTCAGTTCACTCATCAGGTATAATATCCGGTTGTACCATATTATCAGTCCTAACCTCTTCTAGGACAACTTGTGACCGGGGTTCATGATTTATCATATAAT
>JAULLG010368317.1:0-11644 GCA_035668355.1 Sarracenia leucophylla
TAACCAGCCCATGCAAATCTGGAAATATCCCACACGTAGTATAAAAATCAGTATTTTAACTGCCTTCGGTCGATTGAGAGGCTGTCTCGGTCGACTGGTGCTCAAGTAGAGCTTCGATCAACTCTACAGACAGCTTCGGTCGACTGACCAGAAGCCTCGGTCGACTGACCCAGCTTCGGTCGACTGACCAAGAAGCTTCGATCGACCGACCCAGTTCGGGACCAACTGTCCAGTCGATCGTAAGGCCTCGGGTGACGATCCAGTTGCATGGAAGGCTCACCTCTGACTAGCACACACTCAAGAATGTTGCTAATCTTACTGATCCAGAAACCTGGACGCAGTATACAATTTAGGAATCTAGTAATCTGAATGTCCTAAAAACCCGAGCCTCAGTTATACGTACAAAAGATTTTTTCGGTATTGAAAACCCTTTGATTTTGTGTTATAAAATGAGGAAATAGAATTTCAGAACCCTGAATTTTTCCAGAACCTCTGCATGTTTAAAAACCATTTTTTTCAATTAAAACCACTATCATTCGACTGACTAATGGGGTTCATTCGACTGACCTACGGTGTTCAGTCGACTGAACCGAAAGGTTCGGTCGATTGAACAATCGAAAACCAGTCGACTGAACCCTGAATTTTTCTTTTTTTCTTTTTCTCAAAAAAAATTCTTTTATTCATCTAATACAATTACAATTATAGGAAAAGAAAAATAATACAACAATAAACTGGAAAAATAATAGGAAAAGGATAATGATTCCTGAGGCTTGTATTTCATACGGTCTCCTTAAAACAGATTCACCGCCTCCGGTGGTGCACGAGGTTATACTGGTGTCTATCTCCCAGGATACAACGGATTAATTTCAGTTAGAGGTGCACGCCTTTTGACTAAACGGTGAACAACAACCGTGCCTAATCTCTCTCAACAAAGGAACAAAACTCGAGGATGGTGGAACCAGCTATGGAATTTCGATGGAGAGGAGTTGTGTAGTTGTGTCTCTAGCCTCCCATGTAAGCTTCTTATATAGGCAACCATAAGCATATCAAGAGCCTTGGCAAACCAAAAGGCTTGGCATAACTCCCATTCAAACTCATTATGAACGTGGGAGGTGGAAGGGGCAAAGATTGGGAGTCTCTTCATATTTCTACACATGCTAGAATAGGATAAGACTCCCATGTCTCTTCATATTTCTTCATGTGTAAGAATATATCAAAGTTTCTCTCCAACTCCCATGAATAATCCAACAGCTTTGTGACACCAACACGTCCGATAGCAGCAAGATGCCCAATAACGAGAGAGTGGGGCTATTTAGGATTTGAGATAGGGGAGGGGGAGATCGGAAGATGGAAAGAGAGGTAAATTTAACAACTTAATTAGGATAATTTTTTTTTTTGATAAGCAAAGATAATTTTATAGATAATGAAAGCTTAGGACTGAGGGACTAGAATGGCTATTGGGGCTCAAGGAGATCCCCAAAAAGCAGCAAAGCACACCCCCTAGCTATCCATAGCTGAAACGTATTACAAGTGTAAGTATTACAACTGGAAGTATTATAATTAAGCTTTTCACTTGAAGTACAGCAACTTGAGCAGTCCAAAACTTGGGCGGTCCAAAATTTGAGTAGTCCAAAACTTGAGTGGCAAATCCAACTTGAGCCGTCCAGCACTTGATCAAATTTGACAGCAAAAGACAAATCAAAACTTGAGCAATCCAGCACCAGATCAAAATTTGAGTAGCCAAAATTTGACTTTGAGCCACATCAACTTTGAGCAAATTGAGTAGCCAATCCAACTTGAGCAAATTTGACAACAGCCCAACTTGAGCAAATTTGACAGCAGTTCAAAGCTTGAGTAGTCCAACACTTGATTTGCCAATCCAACTAGAACAGTCTAGAACTTGCTCAAATTTGACAGTAAAAGCCAATCCAACTTTGAGCAATTTGACTTTGAGCCAATTCAATTTTGAGCAAAACTTGAGTAGCCAATCCACTTGGGCAAATTTGACAGCAAAAGCCCAATCTTGACAGCAAAACCCCAAACTTGAGTAGTCCAACATTTGAACAGTCCAAAACTTTGAGCATTCCAGAATTTGAGGAGTCCAAAAATTGAGCATTCCAAAACTTTAGTAGCCAATCCAAAACTGGGCAGTCCAGAACTTGAGCAAATTTGGCAGCAAAAGCCAATCCAACTGAATCAATCCAACTTGAGTAGCCGATCCAACTTGAGAAAATTTGACAATAGCCCAACTTGAGCAACTTTGAGTAAATATGACTTTGAGCTAATTCAACTTTGAGCAAAACTTGAGTAACCAATCCAATTTGAGCAAATTTGACAGCAACCCCCAACTTGACAGCCAAAGCCCAATTGGAGCATAATTTAACAGCAAAGCCCCAACTTGATAGCCAAACCAATTGAGTAAGTCCGACTTTTGAGCATATCCAAATTTTGACAGCAACTTGCAATTCAACTTGAGCAAAACAACCTTTTGACAATCAGTCCATCTTGACATTCAAACAACTTGAAAAACCCAAAATTTTGAGCAAATCCAAATCTTGGCAGTTGGTCTAAACTGAGAAAATCCAAATCTTGGTAGCATAACCATATCTTGACAGCAAACCACTTGAGCACATCCAACTTTGAGCAAGTCCAACTCTTGACAGCAAGTCCAGAACTTTTGCAGCAAAAACAAAGCCCCATCTCCATAAAACAGGGGAATGGCTTGACAGAGCAAGGGTGTGCTGGGCATCAACTTCAAGTCAGAGACCAAGGCTGGAGGGAGAACTTCATGATAAAGAAGCAAGAGAAAGAAAGAAATACAACGCACGCACATGCCCAAAACAGGCAAGGCTGGACGAGACAAAGGTCCAGCAGAGGGATCAAAAAGGGAAAGGGCACAAAAACAAGGGAGATAAATAGGACAAGGGCATCATACGGGCAAGCAAGGAACACAGACTCCTAAAAAATATCAAAAAACAGAGGTAGCTACTAATGGGGCTGAACAAAGGAGAACTCTGCACTAAGAAGGCAATACCACAGTGGACACAGCACGAAGACACTATAATCTGTTGAGGGTTTTCACTGCATCTATCCTATGTATGAAATCATCAAGAGTAAAGTGCGAGCCTTTGACGGAGGATAATATCCAAAACCCCACTCTGGACTTTATGAGATCGATGATGGTGCCCCATTGAATTTCTTTAAGCTTGAATACTAGTTCATTCCTTGCTAACCATAAGGACCATATTATAGCGATAGGTAGGATGCTCTATATCTTGTTTGCTAGGCCTTTTCTTGAGCATTGTAGCCATGTAGACAGGAGGTTAGGAAGAGTTTCAGGGCATATCCAAGTTGTGCCCCACCAAATGATGATATGGCACCATACTAGCTAGACTTTATGACAATTCAGAAATAAATGTGAGGTTGTTTCTCCTTCCCTGCTACAAAAAGGGCATAAGCTAGAGATGTTAGGGCTGAGTATGCCTTTTTTCAGCAAGAGATCCTTAGTGGCTAACCTATTTTGGGCTGCTAGCCAGATCAGAAGTTAAACTTTTGGTGGGCAAAATGGATTCCACAGCTTGTTCATCACTGTTGCCGATGGGGCCAAGGCTTTGGTGGATATTCTGGATAGGGATTTGGTAGAAAATCTCGTAATTTTGTCAGGGATCTAGCTTAGGCAGTCCTCCTGTGTAGATACCAATTTCACCTCTCTCAAATCGTGAATCAATGGCGCAAAAGCCACATTCCTCCACTCGAATAGCCTTCTCCTAAAATTCCAATGTCTTCTCCACTAACACAATCCGACAAATTCACACATTTTTTAAAATTTTTTATTGAACCTTTGCTCGTCTCGGTTTGTTTTTCATAATCAGAGCGAGGGAAATTGTGGCCATGTCAGTGTGTGGAAATTAATTTTATATTATATCTATATAATAAAAAATATTTTCTCTCTTTTAACACATAATCCCTAGAACCCTAACCACCATATAATTATTAAGGGGAAAAAAAATATCGATCTCACCCCTCCCTCTCTCCCTCTCTCTCTCTCTCTCAAAATATTCACCAAGATATTTCTACCAAAATATTTATCAAGATATTTCGCTCTCATTTTCCACCTATATATAGAAGGGTCGCCCTCCTTCTTGATATTTCGCTCTCATTTTCCTCCTATATATAGAAGGGTCTCCCTTCATCAAGAAGGAGACCAATGCTCTATTATATAAGAGACTCTCTCTCTCCCTCTGACTCAATTAATTTGGACATTGAAGGGCTTTTATCGGCTACCGATCGAAAGATTTTTATAGGTACTCGAAATCGTAGTATTGGGAGATTATCGACGTCATTGTCTTTGTTTATACTCATCTCTATCAATCAAGAAAATATAGATAATATTATTTGAGTATAAAATTCTAATTATATAAATTCAAATAATATAAGACACATCCAAACTTATCCAAACTCGATTGACAAATGTAAAATTGTGATAGCAACTAGATTTCTCATTTATCAATAACCTTAATAGTTTACCTATGTATGTACACAGTCACCAACCTAGGGACACAACTGTGTTCTTGTCAGGTAGCTATATGTGTCATTAGGCTATCAAGGTTTTGCTCCCTAGGGCTGACGTTGGCATCGTTTCTTCTCACCAGCGTTGGTTTGTTCTCTAGTTTGTGTACCTTGTGCTTCAATGTGGGCAAAGTCTGTTTTTGTACTACCCGATGCTTAACAGTTTGGAAGTTACTCTTTGTTTGTTCATGGGTTAAAAACGAAAAATAGTTTCTTCTTCTTCTCTCTCTCAATCTTTTTCTAAAAAAATAAATACTTATAAGTTTTTCTAGTTAATTTATGTGTATTTCAACTATTTTTTTTACCTTTTATTATCAATTAAAACCTGGAAAAAAATCTTATTTGGACTAATTAACCCAAAAGATTGATAGTATCTAAAAAATTGTGATTGATAATTAAAAGTGACGATTATAATCCATTAACTACATTAGACTAAGTTTGATACATTATTTAATAAAATATTCTTATAGTATTTTTGTGAATAAGACAGGTACATGTAAGATGATACAGAAAGTGGATAAAACAGTAAAATAAACAAAACAAAACAAACAAGACCAAACTGTCCAAACCATCTGGACGCAACGTAAGTCCGTCGCGATGGAAGTCACCACTTCTATCCGAATAGTTGGCCACTTCTATGCAGATGGTAGACACTCGAAAGACAAATTTCGAAAAATACTACAACTCCACTAAAACATTACAAATAAACAATATATTAGCCAAAACAAAACATATACGAAAATCTGACGAAATCATATATATTCTAACACTCTCCGACCCTTTGCAAGCCAGTCTGGAAAGCCCGGAACCTGTCGAAAAGCTACCAACGGATGCTTGAGACACCGATTGACAACAACTTTGCTATGGATTCCACCCCAGCCATGATTGGCTATGTCCCCTCTCCCTTGGGTCTTGATGAAATTTGAGTAAGGTATTTTAGGAGTAGATTAGTTTTTGTTGGTCCAGGTATGCAACTTAGAGGGGTGGTGAATATGTTTTTTGGCAATCTTAAAGCCTTTTGAACTCTTTTAAAATTAATTTAGCACTTGAGAAATAAACAAATTATATAGCAAAATTAAATAAATAAAGTGCTGAAATGCAAAGAGTTTGAGGGATAGAAAAATGCAAACCACAACGCAAACTTATATACTGGTTCGGCCAAATCCTGGCCTACGCCCACTCCCCAAAGTCTTTTGGGTGTTTTCACTATTAGAATTCTTACGGGTGCACTCCAAACCTTTACAGAAGATTTATAGGATCTCTTCCAACCTAGAAATTTTGCGGGATGGCTTCCAAACCTTCATAAGAATGATTGCGGGCTCACTCCTTAAAGCCGGATGAAGATGATTGCGGGCTCAAGTCTTCAAAAACCTAGTGAAAATGTTTACGGGCACACCTTCAATCCTAAACGAGAAAGATTGCGGGCTCACTCTTTAAGCCTAATACAAATATGATTTTACAATGAAATCTCACTATAAAAGTAGTCTCTCTCTCTCTCTCTCTCTCTCAAATAAATGATATACAATCGAAATTAATGAATGAAAGGAGTACAATCAAAATCTAGTATGAGAAAACCTGAACAAATAAAAGCTATCAGATGAAAATTAATGTTCAGAGCAGTGAATGACTTGTATGAGTATTAATGATGATTCTATCTTGTTCACCAACCTTCATAATGAAGAATAAATGCTCTTTAAATAGTCCCTCCATGATATAGAAATGTTGGAGCCAAAAACTAGCTGTTGGAATAAGGAAAAGAGCCATTGGAAACTCAGATCTAGAAGTGCTTCTGCGTAAGTTTCGAAACATGAGAGTTTGGGTTCGAAACTTTTAGATATGGAATGCAAGTTTCGAAACTTCTAGCGTAGGTTTCGAAACTTCTGGGGTAGGTTTCACAACTTGTTGATCTTCGAGGAGAGAGAAAAGGCTCAGGAATTTATTTTCGAAACTTTTGCTTGATAGGTTCGAAACTTCATTTGAATAACCATAGGTTTCGAAACTTCTAAGGTACGTTTCGAAACTTAGCTGCTGCACTTTTGGTCAAACTTAAGTGGGCATATCTTCTTCTTTTGAACTCCAAATGGGGCCAATTTTATATTCAAATTGAATCCTCGGAAGTCTTCTTTCCAATGGTTTAAGTCTCACTTCAAAATTCTTTGTGTAGAAGAATTTATGGTCAAAACACTAAAGGTATGACAGCTTCCATTTCTTCTCAAGATCTTCTTCAAACTCCATGGAATTTTCACTTGATCTTTTGGCATTCTTGGACTTAAGTTTTCATCTCCTCTTGGCTAAAAATAATCCAAATGACTTGAACTCCAATCTCCATTGATCTTCAAGGTCTTTCCTAGACTTTTTCTTTGGGATGCTAGCTCTCATGATTTTCAGGATGTTCTCTTGACTTTTTGCTATGCTTTGACTTCAATATATTAATTTAGTCCTGAAAATACTTTCTTAAAAGCAAGAAAATATTAGCTATAAATAAATCAAATTCTTGTTAAGTCAAAATAAAAAATAAAGCTTGATTGAAAAAGCCTTTAGGCTAACAATGTCCCCCTTTTGACATGACAACAATTGATTTGCAAAGAAATAAAGGATACGGAAATAAAGCTCTAAGATACCAATATATTTGACACAACATGACAACAATTGATTTGAGCAAAAAGATATGCAAAGGCAATAGCATATGGCAAGACATTCATCTATGCAAATCAATAAAAAATTCTCCCCATTTGACATGGCAAAAAGGCAAGAGAAGCAAATATGAAAAGCATATATAGGAAATAAACTTCATTTAAGGGAAGCAAACATATACATCAGAGCAAAAACAAAGATGTGTAACAGAGCAAATATGATCTCTCCCTTTGACATATGCAAATGAAATTATATATTAGAGAAAAAGAAATGATTTGCCCTTTTGAATGTATTATCCACCTAAAATATATCTCTCACTTTGTATGACATACCAATAGAATTGAACAACAGCTTTAATTACTCCCCCTTACAATGACAGTATGAGAGCATGATTAGATGATATGATTCAAGATATATGAATCAACTTCAAAACATGCAAAACTTTCTCTTTTTACAAGTATGCAAAGTCAAATCCAAAAGGAGTTCATACGACCAAGGAAGTTTTGACATACACGGCATATCAACCATTAAGAAATATGTTTTTTTTCTCCCCCTATGTGATATAGACTATGCATTAAAAAGAGCATGGAATTATAGGCAGATAAAAGGCAAATTATATCAAGAACAAGCAAAAAAGACTTTTTCCGTTTGTAAAAACAAAAAGATCACTATCTGATACCAAATGTGAGTAAAGAGATGTCAAATGATGAATAAAACATATGATACCAAATGTTTGAGAATATATCTCCCTTGTAAAAATGATATATGCAAAGTTTGATACCAAATATGAGAAGTTAGACACAAGACATACATTTTGATGACAAATTCAACATAGAAAATGTTATACTTCTTTAAGAATCATAAAGAACATTCTCTCTCTTTGAAAATACTACTCCTTTAAAAAAAATCTCTCCCCTTTTTAAAATGTTTCTCCCATTTGTCAAGTAAAGATATGCATTGTTACGACATATCAAAATTATGATTTAAATCATTGGAATCATATTTTGAATAAAAGGACTATATCAGAGCGGGTCTACGAGAATTTCTCTAAAAAGAGTTTATTAAAAAAAATTATATGTGAAATAACGCAATTATTGGCCGTCATACACTATAGGTTTTATAAAGAAATGAGTATGATATCAATTGAAGTTAATCACAAGTTATCATTCATGATCAATGATATCCGCTTGATTGAAAAACTTCCTTAGGCTAAGCAATAAACCAAAGCATTAAGCACAGAACAATTTTCATCATAAGATATGTGAATAAGTATGTGAGAGATGAAAAAACATAATATATATATATATATATATGTCAATTAAAATGAGCATGATATGAAACAGGTATTAAAGCAAGTGAAATCTTATAGGCAATGAAAGTGCACAAGAGAATTGAATCAATAAATCAGGGAATCGATTATGAGGGAGTGAGTCGAATCAATTAAGCAAAAAAAGGAAATGAATCGATTTGGAATTGTAGTGAATCAAATCAACTTAGCAAAAAGAAGAAAAGGAATCGATTCGGAATTGTATTGAATTGATTCAATTAAAAAAAAGAAAAGGAATCGATTCAGAATTGTAGTGAATCGAGTCAACTAAGAAAAAAAAAAGAAAAGGAATCGATTTGGAATTTAAGCCAATCGATTCAACTGAGCAGAAAATAGAAAAGGAATCGAATCTAGGTGAAAGTGAATCGAGACAATATTGTAGAACAGGGTAAGGAATCGAATTGGTCTTAAAGTTATTCGAATCAACCATGTGAAAATTGGGATTTTTAGAAAAAGCATTCGAATCACATTTATGGGGAATCGATTCAAGATCAATTTTTCAAAAAAAGGATTTGATTCATCAGATTAAGGAATCGATTTAACTTGAGTTAGTAGCCAAGATTAGAAAAAGATATTTCATCAATGTTTAGGCACATAACAAGCATTATGATCTCATGATATATATGACATATTTATCAATGAATGTAGCAGAGAAACATCAAAGTATGCTCAATTAAAAGGGATTATATGTTACCAATATGAAGCATCAACAATCAGCTATTTTTCCTTACATATTGCTGTCACTAAGTGTGATAGATTTTGGCCATGTTTGGAGCTTTTAGTATGAGAACATCTTTGCCTTCCCCTTCAAGTCCCTAAGCCATTGTTCCTCTTGGTTTGCTCCTGTGAAATAGTTGTTGGCATAGTATTTCAGTACCCATTTTCTTGTGGTTCCTTGGGGATTAGCACCATAAAACATATTATGCATATAAGGATATCCATTAAATCTATTCATATATGAACCACCATGTTTATACAAGTGAGAAGGTGGTTTTTGGTAGGCTTTGCATTTGGATTGCCTTGCATTTCTTGGTCTCCTATTAGGCATTTTTGCAACTTTAGGGGGTGGATCACCCTTGTTTATCCAAACTTTCCTAGTAGGTTTGTTACCCTTAAGTCTAGAAAAGCAAAATTTAGAGATATGTCCCATTTTTCTATAAAATGTGAAATTCATAGGTTTTTCTATAGAAGCTTTAGTAAAAGGATTCTTATGCACTAATTTTTGTTCATTTGGATTGAATCCAAGTCCTTTTTTATTAAATGTGCATTTTGTATGAAGGATCATTTCCATGTTTTTCTCACCTTGAGTGAACTTAGTTATGATCATTATCAAATCCTCAACTTTTTGTTTTAAAGAAATGTTTTCATTTCCAAGTTCGGTTGACGCACCTAAACAGGTTTTTCATTTTCTTTCTCAAGAGCTTTAATTTTTGAATTCAAAGATTTTATTTCATTTTTGTAGGATTTATTTCTAGATATTAAATCTTCTAACTTTTTAAGGAAAATCCCTAGAGCTTCTTGAAGCTCATCAATAGAGGTTGAGTTTTCATTCTCACTCTCATTATCACTACTACTACTAGAAATGCTATAACTATCTTATTCTCTGTTATAGTGATAAGTTACCTCACATCCAAATGCCATGAGTGCAAGGTTAGCTTCATTGTCAGTGGATTCTCCATCTTCTTCTCTACTTGAATCGGTGTCATCTCATGTAGCCTTCATAGCCCCCTTTGGATAATTCTTTTTGTCTTTCTTGAGAATGGGACAATCGGGCTTTATGTGGCAGGGTTTGTTGCATCCATAGCAAATAATCTCATCTTCTTCTTCTTTGGATTTAGAGTTTCCTTTGAATTTAGAGGACTCCCCTCGGTGTCCTTCTCTCTTAAGGAATCTTCCTCCTTAATTCTTATTTCTCAGAAATTTCTTGAATTTTCTTATGAGGTGGGCCACTTGTTCATCCTCATCACTTGAGCATTCATTCTCAGATTTTTCTTTTTGGGTGGAGGCTTTGAGAGCAATGTTTTTTTTCTTGTTTGTGCTTTCATCCTCATTATCCATTCTCTTATACATCTCATGTGCCATGAGAGAACCAAGCAACTCTTCCAAGCTAAGAGTGGTGAGGTCCTTTGCCTCTTGAATTGGAGTGACCTTGGCTTCCTAATTCTTTTTCAAGCACCTGAGAATCTTCCTCACTATTTCTGCATTGCTTTAGATTTTACCAAGAGATTTCAAATCATTAATAATATCGGTAAAGTGAGTAAACATTTCAGAAATAGTCTCTTCATTTTTCATTTTAAAAAGTTCATAATTGTGAACAAGGAGATAAATTTTTGATTCTTTTACTTGGTTGGTTCCCTCGTGGGTAACCTCAAGTCTATCACAAATTCCCTTAGCCGTATCACAAGTGGAAATCCTATTGAATTCAATAGGGTCTAATGCACAATAAAATATATTCATGGCCTTAGTATTTTTTTTTTTACCTCTCTAACGTCGTTATCAGTCCATTCACTTTCAGGTTTAGGGACTTTGGTCCCTTCAACAGTTTTGGTAAGTGATCGGTACTCAAAAGTGACGATTTAGACCCGTTAATTTATACTGAGTTAGTCCCTTTTTGTTATTTAATATATGTTTTTGTAGTATTTTTATGTATAAGAAAGGAATTGGAGAAGTGACGCAAAACAACCGTAAAACAACCACTTTAACAACAAATTCAACACAACTGGACAAAGACTGACAAAATCTGTAAAAACCATCCGGACGCTCTTCATTTACCATCCATACGCTACAATCGTCCCGACGCCAATTAGCCGACCGTCCCGACGCTATCCACTGTGGTCCCCAAGCAATTTCCCTCCTGACGCTTACCGCCAAACGGCCCGACGCTTCGAAACAGGAAACTGACATGTCGTCCACGCAATCTCGTCTGGATGCCGGACACTCACCGTTTGGACGCCCCGTGTCAGAAGTTGCAAATTTTGAGGCTCCGGAAATCTATAAATATGACCCATTATATAGTGTTTTATGCATTCAAGAATTCAATATTGAGGCATACTGCGTTCCTAATTTCAATACCTAAATTATGACCATCCAAAGGATGATCCATAGCCTGAAATG
>JAULLG010369417.1:0-11638 GCA_035668355.1 Sarracenia leucophylla
CGCCGGGTAAGTAGCCTTTGATTTCATTAGTTGAGCTAGATATGGTTTGATAGATTCCGTGGATTGGCTTTATTACTGTTAAACTAGCATAGTTTAGATGTCGTGGATAAGCCTAGATTGTGTTGTTGATGCCCTTGATGGGCCAATATTATTGCTGAGTTGTTGTTTTTCTTGTTTACATGTCATTGCCCATTTCGGGTTAGTGCCAAAAACAGGGGAAACTCTGCCGAAATTTCTAAAAATTTCCAAAGTTAGTATATTTAGAGTTAGACTGGCTTGGTATATTGGTTAAGGTTGAAATAATTTATATTAGTTGGAGTTTAGTTTATGGTCATGACGTTACATAGAGACTTGGAGAGGGGTAGAGATGTAGAGGTTGTATGTACGCTTATGGGCTGCTCTGTGTTTATTAATGAGCTGCTATCCACATTCCAACTACGGGAAGAACTTGGATCACGCTATGAGAACATCACTTCTTTAAGTGGGGGATATTGTGTTACCCCATTACATATCGATAGGACATTGAATTGAGTTTCTTATAAAATGAACCTTATTGACAAAAATAGAGACATATGACAATAACAGAACAAGAGGGAAGATAATATGTAATTTCATTTCTTTCTTACTGAATACATCTCTATTACACAGTGTTTTATATGTATTTCATAAGTGGTTTCCAGTTGTCCTATAACTACCTACCTCATAGTCTAACTGGCTAACCCTTTTAATCTGCTACTCTTATACACAGCTATCTTGTGATTGCCCATCGTGTACAATCAAACACTATTTTGCTTTGGCTGTGGTTAACTGACTCTTATTATGTAGCTAAGTTACACATGCACTACCCGAAGCTCGTATTCGCATTGCTTGGCATTAGCTTTGATTATACTGAGCTTGTATTGCCTTCTCTTGACATTGGTTGTGCAGGGCTTGGCATTGGCCTTAGCTATGCTTGGCTTGATCATGCAGCTGGCCTTATGCTGCTATCATAAGTTGTTGCTATGTCTGTCACATCCTGACCTTTTAACTAAATAAAATGCAAGTGAACCGGAAATAGATCGGGTTACGCACCAATCGGAAGTAAGATAAGATTAGAATTGAACTAATTCTATTAAGAAAACTCCATGTTTTGTGTATTCAAAATCTTGCTTTCAAAATCACTCTTTTTGGAACAAAGTCATAAAATACTCTCTTTTCAATGTTGATAAAAGTTAACCAACTAACCCAACATACATCACATCCACTCTCATGCATGCAAAATAGTGTAAATGGTCTTATGGCCTTACATTAATCCGGAATTGAAATAGCAAGTCTAGAGTTAAACTATTACAATTCTCCAAAACAGTTAAATAAGCATAAATCTAATGAAATAAAGAAATATGCTAAGGACCAAAGTCCATCAAATCCCACGTCTAGTGTGACTTGGGAAGCTCCAATCCAACACGTCTAAACTTCAAAGATCTCCTTGCCATGATAACCTGGAATGTTGTTTTAAAACAACATTATGAGCCAGAGCTCGTAGGAAATATGATAATCAAAGATGTATGCATGCTATGCAAGGTGATTATGCAACAGTTAAGTATAAACATACTTAAAGTAAAGTTGGGTTATCATAGCCAAAAATCTAGTTTGCATAATCCTTAGGAAAAATAAGTATTTTTCTTCCACATACAAACAACTAACATACAAGCGCTTATAATAACAATTATATGTAAAGCTCATTGGCTCCTCTACGATCCTTGACCCCCGTAAGGACCAATCTCATATTTTACGGTCCCTGACCAAAGGAAATTGGCATCCGAGTCATTACCATGGTAATGACCCCAATTAGGGCTTCTTGGCTCCACCTCAACCACCCTTTATTTACGGTTCTCAACTGAAGGAAGTCAACTCCCCTTTCGGACCCCGTCCATGTCATATGACAGTCACTACCACGGCAGTGACTATAATCAAATCCCCTCAGGATATGTGTGGGATCCCCTCCACGGAATCACCATCATCTCAATCTAGGTGCGAGATTCACTCTACGGAATCATCATCACCATCCCCATCAACGTGGGGTATCCCCTCCGCGGGATATGCATGGGATCCCCTCCACGGGATCACCAACAACATCAACATTGCACACATCAAGTAAGGAATCACATATCAAGTAAATGAATTAATCTCCTTACACAATCGATTCACATATAGGAATAAGCCTAGGCCTATTCACACCAAATTTCCATCCAACAAATACAACCACTAACATATAAGGCTAGATACACAAACATGTAATAATTAAGCCCTTAGCTAAGGATATGCCAAAGCGCATCCACGACAAGTCTCAACATGCACATATTATGGAAAGAGTCAATTTCATTACATAATTAACTTTCATTGGAATAAGCATAAGCCTATTCTCATCAACACTAGTCAACCTGCCTCCACAAGCCCACAAATATTGTACAAGGCGTCAACATGCTAAACGTGCATAATTAAATCTCTAACCAAGGATATGCCTAGGCTTATCCATGTCAATTTCCACCACATACTTACTACTCATCCAAGAATTAATATGCTAGGTAAACATATATTACACAAGTATAATTAAGTCTAAAAATTAGGGTATTCCTAGGCTTACCCATGAAACCCCAAATTACTGCAACCCGAATTACAAAGGACTTAACTGTCCTAATGTCCAATTCAACTCTCACATGACCTAATTACACTTAATTAAGGTTTATGTCACATAATTGGGGTCAATTGATTTATTGCCCTTATTTTCACCAAAAAACCCCACATATTGAACCCTAGGTTTAGCATGAATAAAGATTAATCAATTTTCTTATTAAATTGATAAGCCAACCCCCACATAAGCATTCTAGACTAGCATACACAACAATATAATCAGGCTAATATTAACCAAGGATTAATGTATTTTTGAATTTTTAATTAAAATCCTAATATACTCCACAAAGACACCGAAATACAACTCATAGCATCAAATGAATCAAGGATTATCATAAATCCTACCTCAAGTTTGAAGGAGCACGAAATCAGTCCCCTCAAGATGCTAAACCTCTTAAAAATCACTTAGAATCAATATAGATTCGGTGAATAAACAATAAACCACTTAATCATTAATATTCTTAAGCTTAAACCCAAGAATACTTACCAAGCGGAGCCTAAAATCATATCTCAAGACACCCTCAAGCCCCTCAGCTCTATTTCACACCCCCTCAACCGCCTTGTATCGTTTATAGTGTTTTTGGATACAAGAAATCGTGATATAATAGTATTTATATCAATATACCAAACGACATCGCTCGAGCAGTCCCAGTTCACTCGAGCGAACATCGGTCGAGCAGACCTTGGTCGCTCGAGCAACCCTCGGCTGTAGGCCCAAATTTGTAAATGTCAAATCGAGGCCTGTCTGCAACCCAAATGCTACAAAACTCAACTCGACACCCCGAAATAATATTCTTGAGGTTCGAGAACCCTCGGTTCAAGGTGATAACCCCGAATCAAGATCAAAGTTTAAGTTGTTCCAAACTTTAATCGATTTTCAAAAAAATTCTAAGTATTAAAATTTCAAAACTAAGTTTTTATTTGAAATTCGAAATTGAATTAGGTCACACCATAACAAGTATAGAATTAATCATCCTATTGATACCGCTCAATACACTCCAAGTGTACTAACACATCTAGCTCGAACACAGAATTCCCAAAACTGAATTCGTCCTGTTCGACCTAGCCAAGACCAACTAATATAATGATGCGCTACAATCATGCCAATGGATTATCCCGGTCCATTGCGATTGTGAGCATACCTGTATATTATGTCAGAACCTTTGACCCGATATTCTGTGCTTCATGCACCGAGTCAAATACTGGACAGAAAATACGAAGTATGCATTCATTAATCATACATACAATAAATATGTAACCATAAACGCAAAAACCTATCAATTGTTTTCTCATTAATATGCCAGAGATCAACGATAAAAATACTTAAAAGCATGGCTTTTAAGTATACAATCCTAACAATCTCTCACTTATACTCAAAGCCATGCAGGAACACATCTAACACCTAATACTTTTACCTAAGTAAAAGGACCCGCTAGATTATCCGCAGACGTAACCATGAAAATCATAATGTCTCTATGTTGTATAGCCTCCCAGATAAAACAACGCTCTTCTCAATGTGCTTTCACAAAGAAAACACATAACTAGAGGTGGACCTCCTAGAATCCCTATCAACTTGGAACTCCAAGTCTGCATACCCAAGGGGTACAAGACTATCATCCTGGTACACCAGCACATACTCTCTAATCCTTTTCAGGTACTTGAGTATATCCCTGATCGTAATCAAATGTTCTTCCTCTGAAATTAGACTGATATCTGATTACCATGCCAATAGTATGGCAGATATCCGATCTAGTACAGAGCATGGCATACATGAGACTTTCCACTGCCAAAGTAGAAAGAATAACTCTCATCCTCTCTATCTTTTGGGGTATTCTAGGGCACTAATCCCTCAATAGAGAAATTCCATGTGTAAAAGGAATAAATCTTTTCTTGGAATTTCCCATGCCAAAAGGAGCAATTATCAAGTCAATATACTGAGCTTAGGATAATACCAACATCCTACTTGATCGATCTCGTATGAGATTGATCCTAAGGATTTGACCTGCTTCTCCCAAGTCCTTTATGTCAAATTGACTTGATAACCATACCTTTACCGTGGATAACAACCCCACATCATTTCCGATTAGGAGAATGTCATCGACATATATGACTAGAAATACCACCTTATTCCCATCGCACTTGTAGTACACACAATACTCGATAGGAAATTGATCAAAGCCGAAGCTTTTAATCGCCTAGTCAAATCAAGTCTTCGAAGACCTTGATGCTTGCTTAAGTCCATAGATGGATCTCTTAAGCTTGCACAATATGTGCTCCTGACCCTTCACTATGAACTCGTTTGGTTGCATCATATAGATTCTCTTGTCAAGACTTCCGTTAAGGAATGCCGTCTTGACATTTATCTACCAAATCTTGTAGTCGAGAAGCAATGGATAAGAGAATCCGGATGGACTTAAGCATAACCTGACAAATTGGTTTCCTCATAATCGAACCCTTCTTTCTGAGTAAACCCCTTCGCAACAAGCCTAGCTTTGAAGGTTCCCACCTTCCCGTCCACTCTTCTGTTTTTCTTATAGATTCATTTACACCCGATGGGTTTTATTCCATCTAATAGTTCTATAAGCTCCAGACCTGATTAGAGTACATAGACACTATTTCAATTTCCATAGTTTTTTGCCACAAGTCTGCATTCTTATCTTGAAGTGCTTCATTGTAATTCTGGGGTTCAGTATCAAGTTCTTCTGGGATCTTGTCAAGTTAATCTCCCAAGAACATGAACTTCTCGAGTTGATGAACAATCCTTCAACTACGACGAAATCCCTACTGTGCATTCACAATAGGTGGTATCTCATCCCTTATATTAGGTATATTATCCAGTTGTACTATATTTTTGTTCCTAACCTCTTCTAGAACAATCTATGATTGGGGCTTATGGTTTATATAATCTTTTCCAAGAATCTTAAATTTTTACTAACAAATACCATATGACTCTTAGGATTATAGAACAAACCACCCTTAGTTCCTCTGGGGTACTTACAATGAAACAGACCACTATTTTTGGTTCCATCATGGTTGCATCTCCCACCAGCACGTGTGGTGGGCAACCCCATATCCGGAGATGTTTAAGACTTTGCTTATGCCCAGTCCACAACTCCATAGGGGTATCGAGAAGTGCCTTAGAAGGTACTAATTTTAGGATAAATGTCGCTGTTTCTAATGTAAACCCCAAAAACTCTTCATCGTTACACCATTCTACCGAGGCATTCTTGGTGCAAACAACTAGGATGTAATCCCATGTTCTGACAAATAATCTATGAACTCCCAAGAGGTATTCACCACCACGATCATGGGGTCTTACCTACCTCTTGCCTGGTTGTTCATCAGACCATATACATCAAAATGAACTAATCCCAACACTTATTTGGCTCTAAGTCTCTTGGCCATAAATGACCTCTTGGTCATATTACCCTCTAAATAGGATTCACAGATAAGAAGTGCCTCCACTTCCAATGAACCTAAAAGTCCATTTTCTACCAATCTTTGTATTATTTTTAGATTAAAATGACCAAATGAAGATGCCACAGTAGTGTTTGGTTCAGTAAGAAACCTTTCTTATTTAGTGGTAAAAGCATGTATGTTATTCACCTCATCGTTTTGAACAGTAGAACTAATCGGTGTGAAGTATAAAGACCATTCTCCAATGTACCATGACAGATAAAATATTTACCAACCTCAACATTGCAAAATTTCTTATTGAAGAAAACAGAATGTCTGTCATTCCCTAATCAGGAAACCAGAACTAAGTTCCACCTAATTTAAGGTACATACGAGTGTTCTTTAAAATTAAACACATATTTCTACTAGAAAGGGAAGAACTACATCTCCCACTGCAGTAGCAGTCCCCTGGGAGTTATACCCCATCTGAAGGTAAACCTTATCATCTTTTAGTTGTTTGGTCACCTAAGATCCCTGCAATAAATTACAGACATGACTAGTGGCTCTTATATCTACAGAAACCAGGTTTTCGTAGATACATCTGCTAAACATGATATCACAACTAAAGATAAGGTTTCACATCTTGCTTTGTTTTTCTTCTAGTTAGGATAATCTATTTTTCAATATCCCAATTTCTGACATTAATAGCAACTACCGTTAGGCACCTTAACCTTTGCCTTGGTAGTTGATGGCTCCTACTCACCAGCCCTTTGTGCAAACTCATGTTGCACCTCTTTCTTCTTCTTCTTCTTCTTACCACCTCTTAGCCTAGAAAGAGAAACCTTTTATACAACAAACACATAGACTGACTTCTAGATAACACCCTCCACTGCCTTTAATTATTTTAATAATTTCGCTAAAGAAAATTTAAGCGGGATTGCTGAAATGAATCTGGTAGTGACTGGAACACGATATCAACCTGGGTTTCCGCACTAATCTCGGTTCCAAGGACCTCCAACTCATTAAGAAGACCGATCATCATCGAAACATGGTCCCTCCCTAGTGTACCCTATGTCATGTTCGTGTTCTCAAGATCCATCATGGCAACCTACCTTGCTGCACGACCTTGCTCGCCAAACATTTTTGTAAGGCTAAAGATCATATTAGCTGCAGATTCCATAGATTGATACTGGATTTGCAAACATCTGACATGGAAGTCAAGGTGTAGCAACGTGCCATCCTATCAGCCTTTACCCAATCCTGATAGTACCGGATCTCTTGTACAGAAAATCCACTATTAGGAGCGGGTGGACTGGAATCAAATAACATGAACCTATAGTCATCAGAAGTTAGGACAATATCGAGATTCCTTTTCCATGTGATAAAATTAGGTCCAATTAATTTATGTTATTTGAGTATCACCGCAAGTGGATTAAAAGAACCCATTATTAAATCATGAGAAACAAAAGAGAAATATTTTTAATTTTTTGAAGAATTTAGGGTCCCTCAACCTTTTAATTTGAAAAAAATTATTAGCAGCCCGAAACCTTACTAATTATGCATGTCACGTAGTGTGGACGTCTACTAATCAATCTTCGTCCGGACAGACATACCAGTCTATTAATTCCTCTTGAAAAATATCACAACAAAAATAATTCATCCAGTGTCACATCAATTGATTAGGCCATGTAATGTAGACGTCTAATAGTTAACGAACAAAGAACTAACATGCTTTTATTTTCCAATATACTTGAAATAATTAAATAGCCAATTACTTTGGTCGCTGCAAATAAAATAGTGACTCCTTAGGGAGGATATTTTTATTCATGGATTAAGTGTATAACCATCACGCTTAATTTGAAAATCATGTCTCAAAGTCCTGAGTCCGATCTGTGCGAGCCATACTTTGCACAAATTTTCAAATTAACCCCGGTTGGAGATTCGTACCGGAGATACCATGATTATAACCGTTCATTAGGGAGACCGATCAACCTGGCACGCGAGCTATAATCATATCTTCAACGAACGTGTGATGGAGATCATAAGATTTATCTGTGAATAAACCCTTCTCCCACTTAATATTTTAAAAACCGAGGATTTTACTTTTTGTTTATTTCAAAACATTAAACGTATTTTAATTACCGATTAAAAAATTTGATTTTTAATCAATTAAAATATTCTTTATTTAATTCCATTAAAATAAACAAAAACTTTGCTTTATTTAATCTTGGGAAAAGTAATTAATTATCCGGGATTTCCTTAAATAAAAATTTCCTAATTAATTACCCACTTAACGAAAAAATTAAATAAATTAATTAACTATTTATCTTCCTATTTAAAAAATTGCTTCGATTGTTTATTTTGTAGAAACCATTTTTCCTAATATTCTCCGAATTAAAAATCATGCATAAAAGAAAAATAAAATAAAACAAAACACCATCCATGTAATTAAATAAAAAAATATATAAATAATTGAAATAATGACAAAATAAATAAAATTAAGTTGTTATGATCCGGATCGTTTGTTTAATCTTATAATCCGATGGTTTCGGATTAAAGATTAAACGGTTAGGGTTTTGGAACCCTAAACGAGCCGTCAAAGACTCGACCTTCTTCCTCAGCCCTCGGACCACTGTCACAGTCCCGAACCACCACTGAAACGCCAGAAAAAAAAAAGCCACAAAGAAGCCTCAAACAGCCCCCTATTGGGCCGAAGCACCTGCTGTCCCAGACAACAGGTTAGCACCGCCTTCGTGCTGTTGTTTGGCCACCTTGTCGCCACCGTTTGAGTCCAAAAAAATTCGTGGACGTTGGTGACTCAGAGTACTTGATCTCTCCAAAAAATCGTGTCAAAAATTGAAGTAGAAGTGCCCCAAAAAGTTCCCTGAAAACCGCGTCACTGTTCATGGCGAGAACTTCAGCATCATTTTTGGAAATTTTTTCGGACCCCTTGCCATCGTCGTCTTGCAGCCACCAAACCACTGTTGGAAAGTTAACGGATTAGACTTAATTCTAATGAAAAAATCATATCAAAAAAAGTGCTTGAGAGCCCCAAAAAATAAACACGAAGTAGCCACCAGTGTTCTGGCCAAACCTGCTACTGCCGCCTTTGTGTCTCATTTTCGATCCTCGTTTTCTGTGATTAGATTACAACAATGATCCATAGAAATAATATGAATGAAATAAATTTACATTGCAAAAACTAATGCCCCACGTAGGAGACGTACAATCAATCTAATCTCACTATAAATTTGCCGAGATTTATGAAATATTAACGACATAAAATTAAACTATTCATTCACACGATAACTAAACTGGATTATAACGACACGAAGCTACAATACAGAGGTTAGAACAAAGGTTTTTGATGAGAATTCACAGCCGTGGCTCTGATACCATTATTGAGGAAAAAGAAAAAGTTTGCGAACCGATGACGTGACCGTAAAAATCGTCGCGTGCGATTTTTCATGAAAACGATTAGCTTTTTTATTTTAATTAAAATATATCTCTCAGAAACTTGTCGAAAAGTTTCTAGAATCCAAACGATAGTTGTGAGACAACCCGGTGACCTTCTCACGAATAACCCGATGCACGTGTTGATTCCGGCGTGTGGGCACCGATCCAAATCAACTCATTTGGCTTGAAAACATACTTGAATCTCTCAAAATTTTGTGAAAATATTTGAGAGAAATGGGAGAGGGGTTGGCGGTAATCCGATGTAGGGAGAGAGAATTTAATATATGGAGAGATATTAGTGTTAGGATGGTATACTTAAAAGCCATACTTTTCGTATTATTCGGGATCTCAGAAATATTAATGAGAATCTATTGAGATGATATGCATATTCGGTTTCATATTTATTACATGTATGATGTATGTATGCATTGTCCGTATATCTTGTCTTGTATTTGACTCGTCGCATGAAGTGGGGAAGATCGGGTCAAAGGTTCTGAAAAATATGCAAGTGGGCTCACAACTCCAATGGCACAGACTGTCCATTGGTACGGTTGTAGCACATCGTTATATTGGCTTATCTTGATTCGGTCAAAAGGATCGAATCCTGATCTTGGGATTTGAGTTTCGAGCTCGACGTGTTAGTACACTTGGAGTGTATTGAGCAGGATCAATAGGATGATCAATTCTATACTGATTATATGAATTGATCCACATCCTATATTATCAGAGATTGCTTGATCTCTTAATCCCAACGTGATTGATCGAATCATGTTCGGATAGTGTCTAGTACTTTGAGTCACCAATGGATGAGAATTCTATGGCGAGATCAATATGACCGGTGGGTTGGGTGCTGGTATTATTCGTTTGATGGTTGATAATCAGCTGACGGAAACCACGTCCGACATAGGTTGAGGAGTTCCGCCTTGTGTGCTTTTCTCATAAGTTTGAGGATGCCAAATCTGCGTAGTGGATCATTCGATCCAGCATATCAATAAGTTAAGTGATGCGGTTGTGAGGAAAAGAGGATTTTCGAACCAGGTTATCAGTAACCTAATTCGATTGTCAAGAATCCATATCTTAAACGTAGGGAGACGACAGTGCATTTGATAATTTGAAACTCGAGACATAATTCGAGTTTAGGGCCGGGAGTTCAGTCAGGGTCTTTACTAGAATAAGTCCTCGCTCGTGCGAGAATGGATCTAGCTCGGGGCTTGAGTTAGGGATATCCGGTATTCTCGTACAATTAGCCCGTGTCCTATACTTCCTCGTGATCCCTCACGTAGCCCTTTTATATGCACGGGTTTTTTACGAAGCTTCAGTTTTATTTAATTTAATTTGATCGTCGATTTTTCGCCGGGACGTTCGAGGTATTAAATTAAATGTTTAGGAGCATTTTTTTGGCAAATGGTTTTTAGGGCATACCCTAAGGGAGGTCGGCCTTATTTGATGAGAGAGTATTATTTATTTTTTTGATAGTGTATATAGCAAATTATTTATTTATTTTTTTGGGTGTAATGGTATATATTCCATACTAAAATTTAGGAAAGATATATCTATATATTTTCTGAAGATTAGATGGAGGTTAAAATATATCATAAATAGGAGAGATTTAAGGAGATTTTATCTCCTCTTTCTTCTCCTTTGGCCGGCCCTAATGAGGTCTTATATTAATTATATAATATATATTTTATGTGTTTTAGGAAGAGAATAATATATTTTTTTTCTAAAATTACATGAGACAATATATATACACATAATTAAAAAGATTAAACCGTAACTCTCCATAACCTACACATTGCCGCCGGCCCCTCTTGCTCCTCTCTCTCTCGTTTTTCGAGTTTTGTGAGGAAACCTTGTGTGTTTGAAGCTTCTAGGCTTGTCTCGGATCGGTGTCCACACACCGGAGGTAAGGACGTGCACGGGTCATACGTGAGAAGGTCCCGAGGTGGTCTCATACGCGACGTGGAATTTTTGGTTGTGATTTTTGACAATCATCCCCAGGTATAAATTCTGTCCATGTAGATTAGCATGATAGGTTAATCGGCACTCAAAAGTGACGATTTAGACCCGTTAATTTACACTATGATAGTCCCTTTTTATTATCTAATATATGTGT